>PVJO010003291.1:0-126076 GCA_004026905.1 Hystrix cristata | reverse complement strand
GTGGAAGTGTAAGCCTGCCCAGCTTGCCTTCGGAAGGCTCGCTTGGACACTGGCCACCGCCCTTCCCTCAGTCCCCAAGCAGCCACAGTGTCTCTTGCAGATGCCCTCTGTCCCCGTGACCCCTCCCGTCTGTCCTCTGTGTGGTTCTACTCTGGGCCGTGGCTCTTCCTGTTCTTCTGGTTGAGAGCTATCTGTCCTTCCCTGCCCCTGCTCCTCCACTCCCTACCCAGCCCAGCCCACCCTGCATGGCCATGGAGTGCCCCACGAGGCCCACAATACTCTATTGTCCATTAATTAATAATAGCGTGATGCCCGCCTCCTCAAGCCCCAAACCAGAGAGTGGAGCTCATCTTGCGTATCAGCTGGTCTAATGAGTGATCACTTATGCTGATTCTGCCACCATGTCTTGACCCTCTAGACAAGCAGCCCCCAAGGCCACTGTTCTGCAGACCTAGATGGTCCTGCCTTCCTGTTCTGCCTTCCTGTATGCTAGCAGCATGACTTCAAGGAAGTCACTGGCCCAGGCCTCACTTTTGTGGACCATACAGCAGGCCTGCTCACAGTGTCTCTAGCTCACAAGGTTGACTTTCCATGAAATAACTATGTAAAATGCTTAGCGCAGCACATGGCTCAAAGCAAGTCCTCAACAAATGCTACTGGCTACTCTTATTGTTCTTGCTATGTATTATTACCATCACTGGGACAAGTGTCTCCCACCTGGGCTAGCTCGGAATTTTCCTGCCTGGTCCCCCATGAAAACTGAGGACCAGGGAGGCACAGCCCACAGTGGTCGCAGCAGTGTGGAATCATCTGTCCCCTGAGAGCAGCCAAGGATGGGAAAAGGCACTGAAGCACAACAGCCTCATAATCGGGCAGAGATGCAGCTTCAGGCCACCACTCTCCCACAGCAGGACCTTCCAGGAGTCCAAGGCAGACCGGCATGTGGGATTCCAGGACGGCAAAACTGAGTTCCTGTGAGGGAAAGTGGCTTTCCCATCCAACAAGGATTTCTGCACCCACTCCGCATCTAGCCTTGGGATGCGTGCTGCCCACACAGCCAGTCAGATGGAGAGCCTGGCTCAAACCCAGGTTTGCACTAAATCATGCGCCCACAGGAAAATCACACTTACATTTCCATGTGCTACCAAAGACAGAGAACCGGAATTCTGTATTCCCCCCAAATTCCTGCAAGAAAGCCTTGAGCTAGAGGCTGGAAAGGGAACCACCCAGGGACCTCTAGAGAAGACTCCAACAAGGAGAGGGCAAAACCCCAGGCGCACGAGCTTCAGGGCACATGTGCACCCATGTCTGCTTGTGTTCACTCGTGTCTGCCTTTGAATACACACACACAGAGTCATCTTCCTGCCCAACACCAAAGCAGGAATTGTGTAATATAGCCCGCGGTTAACGCACACACTTCGCATCCTGCTTCTCCTCAACACCTATGGTCTTCCAGTCATAAATTGTCATAAACGATAAAGGCAGGCTTACTGAAGGGACCAATCGCTATCTATAATGAACATGCTGGGCAGATGCCCTGCCTCTATACTACACAGTGGCAATTAAAAAAAAGATGTTTACTTAGTCTCATATGGTAGGGGAAGCACTCCTGTGTTTTAATTAGAGAAAAGTCTCCTTCAAAAGGCCTTTTAACCTTCTATGGGTCAAAGGCACTGTTGAGAATCTACTGAAACCTGTGACAGAGACATGATTTTGCATATAATAATAGAAACCGAGCCATGCAGCCCCTTGTAATCCCTCAGCCACAGCTGAAGAAAACTTGCTTTGAGATGTCAGCTGTACAGAAGAGCAAAACAGTTCGAATTGGCTTTACAGGGCCAGCCCAGGCCTGGTGACCTACAGAAGCAGATCATCTGCGTAACGAGCTGTTGTTCAGGGTTTGAATCAAAGCATGGATTTATGATTTGTAGGCATGTGTGTACAGATTAAAACAGAAATATTTATCAACCCAATGTTCTATCCAGATGCTATCAACAACCAGGATTCCAAATGGTTCCAGCAAAAAGCCCCAGCACTGAACACGGGAAGGATCACAGGCCTCTCCTTACTTTTATGAGAAACTAACGTACCTGGTGCCAAGCCCATGTTTGGTGAAAGTACACTCTTGGCTCACGGAGCCACAGAAAACATTTATGCTGTTAGTTGTAATTTAAAAACCTGCAATTTACCTTTCCACCTAAAGGAGAGATTTTGCATTAACACAGTAGCAGTAAGCTGAGAGTTTCTAAGATACAATTTGCATTAGAAGACTATGACTCTCCGAAAACTTGCCTGCTGACTTCAGGGTCTGTAGATGCTTCTTAATTCGGAGGACCTGGAATTCCGCTAGAAAATCGAATCCCTGCTTATCAGGTCTCCTCCCTGGTGACCTCTGCGTGCCCCCACAGGCCACCCAGCCCACTCTAGAGTGGGGTCCTGCCAGCGGGACACCGAGGCTGGATGGTAACACAAGCTGACTCCAGCCACAAATAGCAGCAGGCCTGCTATGCGTCAAGTCCAAATATAGACCTGTCACAGCGGCCCTGCCACTTCTCACCACTCAAGTGTCACCAGGAGAAGTCACACGCTGTGCTCTGAGTTTCTTCACTTACGGTGGGGGCTGGAGACCCGGGACTAGATGCAGGCCAAATGGAGTGGGGCAGGGCTGATGCGCAAGCCCAACTTGGGGTAGTCAGTGCAGCTTGTCTTTCTCCATATTCCTTTGAGGTCTGCTCAAGGTGGGAATCATTCCCTCTCTGCCTGTGGTTTCCACACAGGCTCCTTGTAAGCCCCTCTGTTGACAAGGTAGCGGGTGCCAAAGGGGCCCCTCCAGGCTCCCATTGTCCTGTGGGAAGAACACAGAGGTTTTACATTACTAAAGTAGGGAGAAAAGAAGGGAGAAAAAGTCTTCCGGAGAGTGAGTGTGGGCCAGTTAAAGTAGAAAAAGAAGCACGGACTGCAAAGGCCCAAGGTGCTGAAAAGCCTCGCCCCACCCTCAGCTCCCACGAGGGTGATGGCCGCTGGGTTTTATAGTCCCCATGCTGACTCAGCTCTAGCCTGTCCAATCAAAACCCTGCTTGATCTCCTGCCAGAAGAACTAAAGACAACGTTCTCTGATTGGTACATATTAGGTGGGGCTGGGAAGCTGTTCTACACCTGAGTGCTGAGTCTGCATGACTGACAGGTCTCCCTGATTGACAGGTCACGCCCAACTGCCCAGCTGCTTTGCCACACCTTAATCTCCTGCCTCACAGTCTCAAACTCAGTAAATGAACATCTAGCTCAATAGCTAAAGCTGGTTTAGCTAATGTTAAACTCTCCCTTCCTTAGCTTGGGCCCCTCTATCAGGAAGTCTGTCCTGGGGGAGGGGCACCTGGCGGGCCTCTCCTCCCCACATTCCTAGGGCCAGGGCAGGCTGGAGGTGACAAGCTGCTCCTAACTAAGGAGACATCACATTGGTTGCTGGCTCTCAGGGCCTGAAAGGTGCTTGGATCCTCTCTCTCTCTTGCTCATGGGCAACTTTTATTTATATCTAAGAATTCACATAATTTACATATACAGAAAGAGATTTATTATACTGAACTGGTTCACGTTCAGCAGTCAGCAAGCTGAAGGCCCAGGAAAGCTGATGGTGTAGTTCCAGTCTGAAGACTGGCAACCTTCAGACCTGGGAAGAGCCAATGTATTACTGTGAGTGAAGGAAAAAACTTGGTCTCCCAGCTCAGAGGCAGACAGGTGGGCAGAAGGAATTCCCTCCTGGCCTTTCTGAGCCTTCAAATGACTGGATGATGCCCACCCACATCAGACAGAGCAATCTAATTTACTCAGTCTACAGAATCAAAAAAAGTTTTTTGAGACAAGGTCTTGCTCTGCACCCCAGGCTGACCTTGAATTCATAGTGATCCTTCTGCCTCAGTCTCCTGAGTGCTGGGATCACAGACATGCACTACCACATCCAGTTTACAGGGTCAAATATTAATCTCATCCAGAAACACCTTCACAGCCAGAGCCAGAATAATGTTGGACCAGATGCCTGGGGACCCTGTGGCCCAGTCAAATTGAACACATTAAAATTAACTATCACACAAATACATGTAGGCCACAGACTATTCATATCCTGAGCTTAATCAGCCCCTGAGGGCTCCCTTATCCCTTCCTGTCAAGAATCATCAAGAAGAAAGCTATTGGGGTTTGGGGATTTAGTTCAAGTGGTAGAGCACTTGCCTGGCAAGCACAAGGCCCTGAGTTCACAGAGATATGCATGCACGCACACTCATGAACATATACCCAAAATGGGAGCTCAAGTTTATCTCTTGAGTTATTTTACTTTCTTTATTCCTTTGTTAGTGTCTGTTTTATGATAATCATATTTATCTTTTTTTAAAGTATTTCCTTTTTATCATAATAGTAATGTATGTTATTTGGTTTAGAAGAAAAGACTGCAAAAGAACCATAAGGCAAACACAAACCAACCATGCATCCTGGCACAACTACTGTTAAGTTTGCTGGGTTTTTTTTTTTTTAATGTGTGTTTCTTTTCTAAGGAGACATAAACTTATCCTCTTCTCACAAAATGAAAAAAATTGCTTTTATAATTAGAAGCACACGTAGTTTCATTTTGAAAAGCCAAATTAAGTAGGAAACGACTACACAGGATGAAACAGTATAAAGCAAATATAGTGAAAGACATATGGTGAAGAATATGCAAAAAGATATTTAAGACAGACTATTAAATTATATTAGCTAAAGCATATATGTTTTAGGAAAATAGATCACCTCAACTAAAGACGACACAGAGAGCCTGGGAGTGTGGGAAGGCAATCCCCGATCGTGGGTCCCTCGGCAGGCAGAGCAGCTATCTTCCCTCCAGCCTGGCGCCCCACACTCCACCCCGCAGGCCCAAGGGGTCTCCTTGGAGAGGCCTTCAGGAGCCTGGGCGCTGTGGACCTAAGGGGTCCTTTCTGGGTCTGCTTCCTTATCTCTAAAGTGCAGAGCGGGCAGATCGTATTTCAACTCCCTTCTGTGTCCCCCTCTGCAGTACTGGCACACATGGACGCTCCATAAAAGCCTGTGGAATTGACAGCAAAGTGTGGCTTCTCGAGGAGTGGCTCCTCGAGACCCTCAGTAACCAGCGAGCTATACTGAGTGTTTGATCCTCCGGCACAGGCACACTGTGACATTATGCAGGGCAGGAACCACGTCTCTGGCTGGGCCCTGATGACAGGAGACATAGCCAGCCACGTCCCTGTTCTCGGAAAGTTCAGAGCTGACTAGTGCAGGAGGCTAAAGAAGCGACTCGTTCATTTAACGCCAATTTTCCTAACGTCGTCTGTGCAAAGGTGGGAGGGTGGGGTGAGAGGCGCCCAGGCCGGAGGGGCTGCTGGACTGACTGATTTCTGGTGGTCGGGTTGGAAGTAGAGCTCCCGCCACTGCTACTGGCGAGTGAACCAAGGGACGGCCTACTTCCGAGATCCATCCCCAGCCCTTCGCGATTTATTTCTAAATTTCGAGATAGACGCTCGCTCAGTTTCCCAGGCTGGCCTGGAACTTGTGACCTCAGGGTCCGCATTCACAGGCGCGCGATCCCCAGCCCTTCGCGATTTATTTCTAAATTTCGAGATAGACGCTCGCTCAGTTTCCCAGGCTGGCCTGGAACTTGTGACCTCAGGGCCCGCATTCACAGGCGCGCGCCCGAGGCCGGGCTCCGGGTGGACTTCCGGACATCCCATTGGCCGCCGCGGACCCGCCCCCCCGGGCGAGCGGCCAATCCAGGGACGGGGGAGGGCGGCGCGGGCACAGGGACCGGGCGGCTAGAGCGCCATGGAGGACGAGCAGCCCGACAGCCTGGAGGGCTGGGTGCCGCTGCGCGAGGGCCTGTTCGCCCGGCCCGAGCGGCGCCGGCTGCGCTTCCTGGTGGCCTGGAACGCGGCGCAGCGCCAGTTCGCCGTGACCTGCCAGGACGGCGCGGCGGGCCGGGCGCGGGGCTGGGCCGGGCTGCTGTCGGCCGCGGGGCTCCGCGGGGCGCACGGGCAGCTGGCGGCGCTGCGCCCGGGCCTGGAGCGCCTCTTCCCGGAGCTGCCGCCCGAGCCGGCGCCGCGCGGCGTGGGCGGCGCGCTGTGGGCGCTCGTGTGGCCGGCGCGGGCCGCGGGCCCCGGCGAGGCGGCGCTGCTCGAGCTGTGCGCGGGGCTGGAGCGCTACCTGGGCGCGGCGGCCGAGGCCTGCGGCGGGGACACCGTGCGCGACGCGCTCTTCCCCGGCTGGGCGGCCGCGGACGACAGCGAGAGCCCGCGCGCGTTCCGGACGCGCAGGCTACGTGAGCGCAAGGCCGAGGCGGGCGCGCGGCTGCGGCAGGTGCGGGGCGCGCTCGCGGGGCGGGGCGGGGTGGTGCCACGCGTGGGGCGGGGGCCGGGCCTGGGGAAGCCCCCCGGGCGCAGGGTCGGAAACGCAAAGCAAAACCGAAATCACCCATCCGCAGGAAATAACGCGGACGACCGGGGGGCGAACCCGGGTCCTCCAGGAGCGATCCAGAGGGAAGGTTTTAGAGAGGATGACGTGGCTTTTAGACTGTGCGTTTTTAACGTGCACCAAGGACTGATCCGCTGGAAACCCCACGGGAAGGCCCTGTAGGCATCTGGTCCGAGGACAGCAGCTGCAAGGCTCTTTAAGCTCCCAGGAAGTAGCTTGAGAGGCAGAACGATTCATTATTTGAGCGGTAAACTTACAGAGGTGAGAGGGGGAAATACAAGTTCCCAAAAGCCTTTAGGAGGAAATCTGACATAAGCAACAGTTTACTGGGAGAGAGAAGCGGTGGTGCCTTCTTCCGGGCCCGGACTGTCCTCTTGTCTGTCCCGGACAGCACGGACTGCTGTGAATCAAAATGGTTTTTCTGGCCATTCTGTTGAGAAAGAGGAGGTGAAATCCAGCACGTTTCAAAACCTGCTGTAGATCCTCAAGTTAGATGTAGTGTGAGCTTTTTAAACTAAAATGGCTGTTTAAAAGTAGCCATTAGTAGAGTCATTTGATGATGTGGGTTTTACTTGTACCTACACACACACACCCACTTCTGCGTTGATTTCACTTTACAGTATGAGGAAAATTCAGGGATTTTCAGGCCAATCAACTTCGGATCTACTTGATCATTTTTTACCAAACGAACTTCATTTTTGACAGTGATTTCTCACAAAGAGAAGTGGTTTCTTGTTAAACACTAACATTTATGTATGTAGATACTGGAAAAATAAAGACTTCCCGAATTGAAGTTCATTCAGAGGTACTAAGCATGAGTTAATGTAAAGCTCATAGTACTGAGCTGGCTGCTCCACACTTGAATTCATCTGTTTACTTGGAACTCAGAAAAGGGTGGAGGGATTGAAACAAAACATACCATGTCCATGGAAGTGCATACAATCTTAAAACTCATCTAGAATAGAAAGGAAATTGATTTTAGAATTAGTTTTGGCTAGAATGTATAAAATTTAGCTGAATGTTTTGACTCTGGAATTTTTCTGAATAGTTATAAAACTGAAGACTACCAGATGCCTTTTTACTTTTGGGTCTGTGTGTTTTAATTTTGATCAGGGAACCTTTCTTCTTTTTCTCTCTTAAACACTATTATTATCTGGATAAAACGATGGCTGAGATTATATCAGTTTCTTCTTTAGGAGAAGAATGGAATAGACTTTAAGAATGCATTGGTTAAAAATTATTATTTGATTTTAGTTCTCTTTTTAAAATAAAATTAATACATGTAGTACATGATGATCCTGTTCCTCATGGGGAGTTGGTACATATCTTAATTTTTTTAAATCTCCTTTCTCTCCCCTCCCTCCCCCTTTTCTCCATCTCTTTGTCTTCTTTCCCCTATATAAAAGGTCTGTCTCCCTGTTTCCTCTTATCTTTTGTTTTGCTCCTCATTTCTATTTTAAGGTTTCTTATGTAGGAGAATCCATGTTTTTTTGTTTGTTTTGGTTTTTTTTTGTTTGTTTTGGTGTGGGGGATCAAACTCAGGGCCTTGTGCTTAGTTGACAAGCACTTTAACCACTGAGCTAAATCCCCAGCCAATCCATGTGATAGTTAAGCTTCTCTGTCAGATTTATTTCACATAACATTATGGTCTCAAGGTGCATCCATTCTACAAATGACTCAAGTTTATCCTTCTTGGGGTTTTTTTTGTTTGTTTGTGTGTTTGTTTGTTTGTTTGAGGCAGGGTCTCACTATGTAATTCAGACTGGCCTTGAACTCACTGTGTAGCCCAGGCTGGCTTTGAACACACAGCAGTCCACCTGCTTCAGCCTCCCGAGTGCTAGGATTACAGGTGTGCACCATCATGCCTGGCTAAGTTTATTCTTTATGGCAGAATAGTATTCCATTGTGTATAAACACATTTTCTTTACCCATTCATCTCTTGATGGACATATAGGATGGTTCCAAGATGTAGCTATTGTGAATTGTGCTGCTATTAACATGGGTGTGCATGTATCACTGTAATATGATGTCTTTATCTCTTTTCAGGAAGACACCTAGAAGGAGAATAGCTGGGTCAAATGGAATTTCTAGTTTTAGTTTTTTGAGGAATCTCCATACTGATTTCCATAGTGGTTGTACTAGTTTGCATTCCCATCAACAATGTAGAGGAGTTCCTTACACCGCCTCCTCCCAGCAGCCTCTCCAGCATTTATCTGATTTTTTGATGGTGGCCATTCTTTCTGGAGTAAGATAGAATCTCAGTGTTGTTTTAATTTGCATTTCTCTAATGGCCAGAGATGCTGAACATTTTTTCATGTCTTTATTGGTCATTTCTATTTATTTTTCTGAGGAAGTGTCTATTCATTTCAGTTGCCCATTTTCGATTGGATCTTTTATTTTGGGGGGGTTAATATTTTTGACTTCTTTGTATATTCTATTAGTTCTCAAATATCTGTTAGTTCTCCATCTGAAGAATATCTGGCAAAATTTTTCCCTCTTTTGTAGGTCATCTCTTCACTCTGTTGGTTGTTTCCTTTGCTGTGCAGAAGCTTTTTAATATGATATGATCCCATTTGTTGGTTCTTGCTATTATCTCCTGTGGAGTTGGGGTTCTGTTCAGAAAGTCCTTGCCTCCACCTATGTCTTTTGAGGGTTTTACCTATTTTATCTTCATTAAATGAAGTGTTTTAATATTTAGATTTTGATCCATTTTTATTTAGTGCATGGTGAGATTTTAGTTTAGTGCATGTAGACCTCCTTAGTTATCCTAGCACCATTGTTAAAGAGGCTGTCGTTCTTCCAGCATAAGGTTTTGGCCCCTTTGTCCAAGATCAGGCAGGTGAATGTGGTTGGAGTTATTTCTGCATCCTCTTTTCTCTTCCACTGATGCACATATCTGCTTTTTGCCAGTACCATGCTGTAGCTTTGTAGCATAACTTGAAGTCTGGAACTGTGATTCTTCCTGCCTTGCTCTTGTTGCCCAGGACTGCTTTTGCTAGTCTAGGTCTCTCTGGTTCCATATGAATTTTAGGATTGTTTTCTCCAGTTCTGTGAAGAATGCTATAGGTATTTTGATTGAGATTGCATTAAATCTGTGTAGCAGTTTTGGAAATATAGCTATTTTGACTATATTGGTTCTGCCTATCCAGAAATGGGGGACATCTTTCCATTTTCAGATGTCCTCTTCAATCTTTTTCAGAGTACTGTAGTTTTTGCTGTAGACATCTTTCACTTCCTCAGGTTAATTCCTAGGTATTTAATTTTTCTTGATGCTATTGTAAAAGGTATTTTTCCCTAATTTCTTTCTCAGTGAGTTTATTATTATTGTACAGGAATGATTTTTTGTGTGTCAACTTTGTATCCTACTATGTTACTGAACTTGGGTATTCTAGAAGTGTTTTGGTGGAATTTTTTGGGTCTTCTATGTAGAGGATCATGTCATCTGCAAATAATGATAATTTGACATCTATCTTTCCTATTCATAGTCCTTTTAATTCTTTCTCTTGCCTGCTTATGCTGGCTAATGTTTTGAGAACTATATGGGATAGTAGTGGTGATAGTATACATCCTTGTCTTATTCCTGAGGGAACGCTTTCAGCTTCTCCCTATTTATTATGATATTGGATGTTGATTTGTCATGTATGGCCTTTATTGGATTGAGTTAAAGACCTTCTGTACATATTTTCTTCAGGGTTTTTATCTTGTGGATGTTGGATTTTATTGAAGCCTTTTTCTGCATCAGTTAAGATGATCATGTGACTTTGGTGCTTGTTTATGTGATGTGTTACATTTCTTGATTTGTGTATGTTGAACCATCCTGCCTCCCTGGAATGACTCCTACTTGGTCGTGATACATTTTCTTTTAGATGATTTGTTGCATCCTGCTTGCCAGGATCTTGTTGAGGATTTTTATGTCAATGTTCATTTAAAAGATCGGCCTGTAGTTCTCTTTTTTGTTGTCTCCTTTTCTGGTTTTGGAGTCAGGACAACGCTAGCTTCCAGGAATGACGTGGGGAGCACCCCTTCCATTTCCATTTCACTGAGCAGTTTGAGAAGTATTGCTGTTAGATCTTTGCTAATGTTCTTGTAGAATTGGGGAGTAAATCCACTGGACCCGGACTTTTCTCAGTTGGTAGGGTTTTTTTTCTTATTACTTCTTCAGTCTCATTGCCTGATAATATTAGATTCAGGATTTTTATGTTTTCTTGGTTCGGCTTTGGTAATTCATATGTGCCTAGGAATCTATTTCTTTTGAATTCTCCATTTTATTAGCGTACAGGTTCTCAAAGTTCTGTACTTACTAATAATCTTGATTTTGGCAGAGTGTGTTATGATTTTACCTTTTTCATTTCTAATTGCATTTATTTGGTCTTTCATTTTTTTGGTAAGAGTGGCTGGGGTACATGTGCCACAGCGGGCATGCAGAACCCTCTCTGTTGGCACACCAGCCAAGTTGTCCCAGCAGCTGAGCATCGAGTTGTTTTCTATAAACTAAAACCTCAGTACTCAGGTTTAATTGTAGTGTTGGCACTTTGTGATAAATAAGTGGATTGGGGTTGTGGTTTGGGCGCTGGTCTCTAGCATGTGGTCTATTTAGGTGAAAGTCCTGTGTGCTGCTGAGAAGAATGTGTATTCTGTTGTTGGATGGACGCTCTGCAGGCATCATTTAAGTCTAATTCTTTAAAGGGTTGGTTTAGTTCTTATATTTCTTTGTTGACTTTTTGTCTGATCTATTTATGACAGTGGGACATTGAGATTCTCATTGTTGTGCTGTTGTGCTTGCAAGGCAAGCACTCTAACCACGGAGCTAAATCCCCAGCCCCTTATCTGACTTTTCAAAATGTCCAGTAGTACAAAAAAAAAAAATGTCCAGTAGTGTTTGTTTTATGAAGTTGGGGTGTGCTGGTATTTGGTGCATATATATTTATAATTATTATCTCTTCCTATTGAATTGTTCCCTTAATCAATATGTATTGATGTTCTTTACCTCTTCTGATGATTTTTGGGTTGAAATCCACTACTGTTGAATTCTTTTCTATCATTAGCGGAGATATAATTATTGCGTTTAGCAGGTATTTGTTGTATGTCAATACTTGGTTTGTCTTAGGGTTTATGCTAAAATTGTAGATTTATTTTTTAGGGTTAAGGGTGGTACATTTTTGGTTCTTATGCTATGGCAAGATCTGGTTTGTCCTGGATGATATTACTGTTGCTGATTTACTTGATATCGCCAGGGTCTCATAGTTGTTGCTAGTAATAGGTTTTCTCTGTATCCAATGCCGGATTATCTTTATGACATAAATGAAACTGTAGTCCATTCCTAGAAAAATGTGTGCTGGGCCAATACACAGCATCCTCTGCCTAGTTAATACAGGTGATTGGATCTTGGGCAGAGTCAAAGGACTAAAATTAGCCACACCTTGAATGCATCACTGAAAAGCCAATTTAGTATAGAGCTCTCTATACTAGTAACAAGGTCTTTCCACTATAAACAACCACATACCTACGCACAACACAAAACAAACGAAAATACTATAAACATGAGAAGACAAAGTGTGGTGGACTTATTGTGGTCAGCTTGAGCACAAACGCCCAGCCGGACTGAGTTGGTGCAGTTCTGGCGTAGAGGATCCGCCTGAGGATTGTTGCTCACACAGCACAGAGGAGAATGGGAGCAGAAGATGGTTGTGGGCTGTTTTCCAGGAGAAGCTCTGTTGTACCTGGTTCTTCCGAGGGGAACCTGGCTGTTCTTGTTGCAGGGGCCTTGCTATCATCAGGGATGGCTGTTCACTTCAGGGGAGCTCTGGTCTTCATCTCTGCTGTGAGCATCGTATCCTGGTTCCAGTATAGATTTCTTCAGCCATTTAGTGCAGACACGGATGTACATAGGACATCACTGTGGGCTCCCAGCCCTTGAGTAACTCTTTCAGGTCTCCAGTGCATAGATAGAGATTCTGCACTCTTCTTGTATTTAGCTTGTGGTGAATGTTGTAACTTGTAAACGTCCTGTATTAAACCTGCTCTCTTGCAAACCATTGACTCTAGAAAAGTATACGAGGGAACAAAATGCCTCTAAAAACTCCCAACTCACCTAAAGCCTATCCATGGGGCACTGAGGAAAAGGAAAGCAAAAGCCACACAGCCAAATTATTTAAAAGGATAACAGGAGATTTAAAAACAGATCAATGAAGTCCTCCCTGGGCTAACAGAAAATATAACTAATAATATAATGGAGGTTATTCAACAGTAGTAACATAGTTAAGTGTCTAAAGGTTAATAAAACTTAATATATACTATTAAAGATATAGGGGGATTGGGAATGGGAGAATGCAAAAAGAAAAATTTGAAAAATTGAATAATGAGATGATGAGGAGGAAAGAAAAGTGAAATAAAGGATCCTATTATGGAGTAGAACTTATAGAATGAGATATAGGGAATAGGAAAAAATCCAAATAGAAATAAAAGACAAAGGGCAAAATACTGAGAATAAAAATACAAAAATTTTAAAAAAGAAAAAAAAAGGACTAAAGAAGAAAGAAAAAAAAAATGAGTCTTTTTTTGAATCAGCGTTTTCCTTCTAGGATCCGCAGATGTGGAGCGCAGCAAGTCTTAGTTTCCTCCACCTCGCCTTACGGCCTGTGGACTTGCGAGGCAGCCCTCTTTCCGGAGGCCCCTCGGTTTAGCCCATGCTGTGGCAGCCTCCGGCATGGACCTGCCTTGCTCACGCTGGTCACATCTCAGGTCTGTGCTGGATGCAGGCAGCGGGCACTTTGGACTCCGCTGCTTCTGACACCACTCAGGCTGGGCCTGGCTTCCCACTGCAGGGTGGGCCTGTGTCCCTCCTGCCTGGGTCTGCACTTCTGGGGTGCGGGGTCTCTCTCTAGTGACCTCCCTGGCCGCAGCTGTCTCCTGTGGTCTCTCACCCAAGTCACTCCCTTCTGCGGAGCCTGGTCCCCACTCTACGGGCTATGAGGGCCGGGGAGAGAGTCCAGATTGTTTTCTTTTCTGCATTGTGGACCTTCTTTCCAACTACACTATAGTTTCTAAATTTTCCTGTCAGCTCCTTCCTGATTCTCTGTGATCTGCTTTTCCGAATGTCTGTATTCCAGATCCTGGAGAAGCTGAATTTTGCTGCCAGTCACTGCTCTGCCATTTCCTCTCTTCCATTGCTCCTCTTCTGTGGGGAGGTCGTTTCTTGTTTCTTAGCGAACAGGCTCACTGGTTAGAAACCGATTCGATTCGTGTTATTTCCTGCCCCGTTAGAGGAGGTGCTTAGCAGAGGCCGGAGCTGCCATCTAGACTCTGTAAATGGGTCTGCTCTGCTGGCAGCTGTGTGGGGAATGAAGGGGCAGCTTGCTGGGAGGTGATGGCATCTCTAGTTGTCCTCATGAGCTTTTAAAAAGAGATACGGGCTCACAGAACCTGCACAGTCAGAAAGTCAAATGAAAACATACCACCCGCAGTACAGGGCGTGGAGAGAACAGCTATTAACATTTGATATCTCTCTTTGGGTCCTTGTCTCTCTGAATTTAGTATATTGTTGAGGTAAAATTTTGTGCTCTGCTTTTTCCCTGTTTAATATGACAAAAGTCCTCATTTTATTTTTTTATTTTTTTTTTTTTTGCTTTATTCTTGGGTGCTGGGGATCCAAGTCAGAGCCTTGCGCTTGCTAGGCAAGCGCTCCACCACTGAGCTAAATCCCCAGCCCAAGTTCTTATGTTTTTAAGCAGTCTTTGAAAACACAGTGCTGATGGATGGCAGTAATACTTTCCCATGGATATACCATAATTTAACCATTTTTGGTTGGTTTGACATTTTAGTTGTAAGACAACATTTTCATATATAATCAGTATTTATAATTGATGTATTAAAGTTGAGAACTTTAGTTTTATTTAGTTTTGTTTGTTTGGCATGATTTTATAAAAAACACCCAGAGTTGACCTTTATATTTTGCCTTCTAGGTTCTTGAAGGACATGGAAAAACCAACACCATGGTAGCATTGATGGAACTTTATCGAGAGGAAGATGAAGCATATCAGGAGTTAGTTATCACGGCAACCATGTTTTTCCAGTATTTACTGAAGCCATTCAGGGATATGCGAGAACTTGCAACTTTAAGTAAGCTTAATATTTTGGTATGTCTCTTCATATTTTTATTTTATCAGATTTACTATCTGTCATATATTAGGTCTTTAATTATGTTTCAAGTTCACCTGTATTTTTACTTTTTTGGGTTCATCTTTATGTTTAGATGGTATTAGATATATTGAGCTTATATTTAAAATTGATTTAAAAATTGGGGCCGGGGGCCTAGCTCAGTGGTAGAACATGCATGCAACATGCACAAGCAAGACACCCCCCAAAAGATAAAAATGACATTTGTATTATTCATCCTCTCAATACCCTGAGAATTCTGCATAGAGGATTAAATACCTTTTGTGCAGATGTATTTTTTGCATACATTTATTTACTGTAGCTTATTTTCCACCTCTAGGTATGCATGCAGATTTCTTTAGAAACAGGATGAAAATGTCAGTAGCAGGGCCCTAGATTGTAATGCAGTAATTTGAACTTTAGTAAATGCTGTCAAAATTCCAGTTTCATTGCGTGTGACCCTGTTTAGAAACAGCATTATCATCGTCTCAGCGTTGCAAATGGGTCTGGTCCGAAGGGGTCACGGCTAGCCTGAGTCTTACTGGCTGGAATTGATGACATCAGGGTTTCTTGCTCTCTGCCACCCACACGGGCCGTCTTCCATGCAGGCTCTCGGGACCGGGCCAGGTGATGGTCCTGTAAAGGTGGAGTCACACTGAGGTGAAACTCGGGCCACTCTAACCTGTGGATAAAGTCATTCTCCTCATTATTTGGAAGTCTGTTCTTTGGAGTCTTTTCAGTGTGTGTGTGCGTGTTTAAGTAACAGCTTCGGTACTAGGCTGTTAGAACAACATACTGTAAACTGGGAGGTTTATGAACGACAGAGACTGTTTTTCATAGTACTGGGGGCTGGACAGTCTGAGACCACGGTGGCGTCTGACAAGGTTGTTTCCTCGCCGATAGGAGGCTGTCTGGCCGTGTCCTCACAGTGAAGAATGGAGAGCTCTTACGCCTCCTCTTCTGTGTGCGAGGGCAATGCCCCATCAGGACATCAGGAGAAGTCCGCCCTCTTGATTTAAGCACCTCCTAATACCTCACCTTGGGGATTCTGGCTTCAATTTAGGAACTTTGGGGGACACAAACATTTAGCCCATGGGAGTACATGTCATAATCCTGAATATACAGATCTTACTTTCTTTTTGGAGATTATATAACATTTTCCTTTCAAGAAGAAATATGGTATTGAGAAGCTACTTTATCGTGTCCCCCCCCCAAAAAAAAAAAACCCCACAGCCATAGCTGGAGTGCTGTGGACCAGACCCTAGGCTGAGTGCTTAGCAATGCAGATCTCATTTAAACAACTGTGTTATTAACGATAGAAACACAGTATCATTCCTCTCTAGGGACAGGTATTCTAGCAATGGAGGTGAAGGCAGGTGATTTTCCCTTTACACCCCAGAGATCCCTTTACATCCTGTCTTCCAGGAGGTCCTGGCTCCGAGCCCCATTCATCCCCAGTGAGGGCTCACTGAACAGATTGAGTCACTAAGTAGTAGTAATGAAAGTAGTTTGAACAACTCAGTGACCAGTGTCCTTTCATCTCCTAATGGTTTTGCATTACTGCTGTCCCCTCTTTCTGCAGAAGTCGCTGGAGGAGGACGAGCTGGGTCCTCAGAGGGTCGCTGCCCTGCAGAAGGAAGCCCAGAAATGGACCAGCCAGGCTGAGGACGCTGTTGCCTCTATTCAGGATATTACTGTGGATTATTTCAAGGAGACAGTGAAGGCATTAACAGGTGATAATGCTGTACTGAGACACATGCAATTTGCCTTTTATTCTAAAATCATCTGGGTGTCTCAGAAGCGCCCCGTGCTCTCTTGTAGGTGCAGGGAACTCAGTGTGAGGATCGCATCTGCATACATCACACCGTCCGGGGGGTGGGGAGCCCTCACCTGCTGGTCATTCAGCACAGTGGGGACGAGGGGCCACCAGTGAGGCGACGAGAGACTTGGGACTGTGAGAGCCTGTGGCGGGTGGTCACCAGTCTGAAGGAGCATTTGCCCCAGTGTCTGTAGGCACAGAGGGTAGAACTGAAAGGGGAGGAAGAGCCCGTGGAAAGTTACTCTGGCTTGAGGGTGCTCAGCAGATCCACGGCGGGAGAATGGGGCATGAGGGGGACGGCTGGTGAAAGAGACAGGCCGGGCCAGCCACAAGGGCCTGGAAGCTGGGCAAACTTCTGTCCACAGCAGCCCTGAAGAGGAAACTTTGCCATTCAGCCCAAGATATGACACACTCATAAACAAAACTATATAGCTAGTAAGCATGATCCTCTGTATCTCTTTAAATAAATAAGAATTTCTGACGTATTAAGTGAAATAAGCAAGATGCAAAGCACAATGATGATCCTACCTTTTTTTCATCCAAACTCCATAAGCCCATCTATCTAGCAAGACACAGAAACAGTCTGACCATATATGTACCAAAATGTAAGAAGCAGCTGCCTCAACCAGGTAGATCCTGAATTTTTACTGTCTTTTTGGAATGGAATCCCTAAATTTTACATCAGTGACCATATTACTTTTGTGATAATAAAATATATTCAAGTGAGACAAAATTTCTTTTAAAGATAATATAGAAAAATGTTTTGCAGCTAATAATGAAGGTAATAAAGGATTAGCTAATGATAAGCTTTGCCCTTTTTAATGAGTTATAGTTTTATTTTCTTGATTATAATCCAACAGAAATGCAGAAACAAATGGAAGAGGATGGCCAGAGATTTGGCCAGGCTGCCTGGGCTGCTGCCGTGCCCCGGCTGGAGAGGCTGAAGCTCATGGTCGCTCGAGAGAGCCTGCAGCTCATGAGAGCCCAAGAGCTGTGTTTAAACCACAAAAGAGCTGAGATTCAGAAAAAGGTATGACAAAGAGAAAATGTAACTTTATTCTAAAAATACACATTTACTTCTGATTGCACCTTTCTCTCCAGGCATCGTTAATGAACTTCCCTTCTTCACTCATTGCAATGCCATCTTGCAGTAGGGACTTTCGAGACTATGGAAGGTTGGCCAGAAAGTTTTCTCTTGGTCAAGCTGGTTTTGAACTACTAAACACTAAGCTCAGTATGGAGGCAGACAATATTCTTGAAAATCAGTCCAGCAGTTATCTTAAGGATCCCTTTTTTTTGTGGTGGTGCTAGGGACTGGGCCCAGCCCAGCAAGCACTACACTACTGAGCGACATCCCAGTCCCAGTGTATCTGCGGAATAACCAAGTGGCACTTCATCCTAGGATCACAATCACTTGATTTTCTTCCTGTAATCTTAGGACTTTAAAGCAGGACATTGTAAATATCCATCTTCATCAGCCCGGGCTGCTACACAGTCCCGTAGGCCGGGTGGGTGAAACAAGACACGTACTTCTCACAGTTCAGAGACTGGGAGGCCAAAGTCCCTTCCTGGCTTGCAGACAGCCGCCTTCGTCCATATGCTCACTGTCCTCCTCAGGGTGTGTCCGCAGAGAGAGAAAGAGCACTGGTGAGAGCGCCAGTCCTGCCTTGCAGGCACCCCTCGGGCCTCGCTGAATGCAGTTTCAGCTGGCTCCATCTGCAGTACTGTCGTCCTAGGGGCTGGGCGTGCACACGCGTTGGCAGGACACACGTCTGGCCCGCAGCAGGGCCGCGTGCCTCTGCTTCTCGCAGAGCCTGGAAGCCAAGATACAGCGCCGCGATGAACGCTGATTAAGAAAAGTGTCTTGTCTCACCAGATGAAATGGGAGTATTTCTTCCCTATTTGCTTTATTCTGTTTAGTACTGAGCAAGGAGTAGAGAAGAGCTGGGATGATTCTTAAGTTTGTTTTTAATACGCTATTTTAACTTGTTCTTCTTTTTCCATGAAAACAAGATGGAAGATCTTCCGGAACAAGAAAAAAAGAACATATATGTTGTAGATGAATTAGAAATACAATATTATGAAATTCAATTGGAACTATATGAGGTTAAGTTTGAGATATTAAAAAATGAAGAAATACTTCTTATTACACAATTGGAGTCCATTAAAAGGCTTATAAAAGGTAAAACTGATGTGTAAGATTAAGATGTTTAAATTATATATTGGAGGAAATAGCATATTAGCAATGACTTCTTGTAAACTGTCTATGCTATCTGCTGAAATTCCTGATAGTTTCCTTTTAGTATTTTTGAATAAACATTTATATAAATATTCATTCTTAAACATAGAACAAAACAAAGAAAAAAAAATCCCAAGCCCATCATCTAGGGATACTTAGTAATAAGAGGTTGCTGTATAACTTTGTAGCCTTTTTTATATGCCAGATGTATGTAAATGAGTATTGATCAGTTTTTAAAACCAAAACTATATATTCTGGTTGGTAACCTTTTTTTTTTTTAATTTTTATTTATTTATTTATTTTTGGTGCTGGAGATCGAACTCGGGTCCTTGTGCTTGCAAGGCAAGCACTTTAACCACTGAGCTAAATCCCCAGCCCCTGGTAACCTTTTTAAATGTATAATAACCATCTTCCCATCTAAGGAAGTAATAAAACATTGTAATTTTAATGACTGCATAGTATTCCATCGTGTGTGTGTGTGTGTGTGTGTGTGTGTGATTTCCACTCTTTCGCTGTCTTGAACAGCCTATGTAGCAGAGGATTTTTCCTGTGCACATGTCTTTGTATACATGACAGATTGTTTCCTTGAAACAAATTTCTAAAGATGTAATTCCTGGGTCAAAGGCAAGATGCATTTTATATTTGAATACCTATCTGTTAATACCATACTACAGCAATCACTCGAGATAAAGGGTTCCTCACCCCAGCATTGTTTTCTCATTTCTGACCTCCCTGCTGTGTGGCCTCCCTTCTATGTGACCCCCTGGAGGAGTTGCACAGATGATTTCTCATCAGCAGTGTATGAGGGTCATGTCTTCCCACACTAACGCTGCACTTTGAAACTTCTGGCTACTTGGTAGAAAAAGATGGCCTCTTCTGATTGTCATGTGTTTAATTACAAGTCAGAGAGAGCACAGTTTTGTATGTTTACTGGCCATTTCTATTTTAGGAAGTGCCTAGTCATGGTCTTTGCTCATTTTTCTTTGGAATATTTACTTTGCACACTGAGGCTATCATTCAGGTGTTTGTCACACTGTGGTGGGAATCTAACTTTTCTCCCCCTAGTGTCAGCAGTTCTAGTCACTGATTCCAAAAATACTTCTCCCTACTGCTTTGAATGGCTGCCTCTCATCTCCAGAATTACTAGCCTTCTGAATTGTTATTCACTCCACTGCCTGAGTGCCTTCCGGGCCGGGGCTGTACCAGGCCTCTTCCTGTACTTTGGAAGCGCATCTCTGATTATCTCGCTTCTTTGTTCTTCCAGGTGAACTTTAGAGTCACTTTGGCAAGTTCAAAACAAACAAAAAGCTCACTGCACTATTGACTGGGATCTTGTTAGAGATGATTTTGGGGAAGACTGTCGTCAGTACAATTTCGAATCTTCCTGCCCAAGATTATATGTTCCTCCATTTATTTAAATCTTTTTTTAACCTTAAAATTCCTCCAAGTTTAATCATTTTTTATGTAAATCTTGAACACAGTTTAATCCTAGCTGTTCAAACATTTTTACAGTAGTTTCAAGTTATAAGTGTTTTACATCTGTGGGAAGAAATACTATTAAAAAAATGTGATGATCCAGCCAAATTGTTCATAATATTTTCTTCTGAGAATGGATCTGAGTAGATTTGGGGAAGGAGGAAGAAAATTTCACTTTTTAGTTTACTTCTTTCTGTAGGGCATGTATTTTATGTAAGATTGAATGTCAGTAAGGCACCTTCACGAGGTGCTGTTGGTAGAAGTGTCTTTGGTGGAGAGCACTGTGACGAGAGGCAGCAAGAGCCTGGGATATGCGTGTGCTAAGTAGTAAAAATGTAGCCCGAGGTTTACTTACCGAGGCGTTCATCACAGTGAATCGCTTACTAAAGGATGCCTGGAACATTCTAGTAAGAGAATGCTACAAAACTTTATTTTGCAATTAGCATCCCATAAGTGGTATGTGTAGCCATATAGTGGTTTGCCCCTGGTGGTGGCATTACAAGTGATTTTTACTCTCCTTACGTTAAAATTTTCTTGCATTTTTATAGTAAAATATGTTTTGTTTTGTTTTTTTCCGGTGCTGGCATTTGAACTCAGGGCCTTGTGCTTGCAAGGCAGGCACTCTAACCAGTGAACTAAATCCCCAGCCCCCTAAAATATGTTTAAGAATGTCATTACTTCTTTTCAGAGAAACAGGATGAAGTTGTCTATTATGATACATGTGAAAGTCCAGAGGAACTTGGGGTCCTTAGTCGGGCTGTGGAGCTGCAGGACACAGAGACTGCAGAGATGAAAGTGCTCAACCTGCAGTGCCAGCAGCTGGAAATGAAGCGGGGCAGGATCTGCTCCAGGAGGGCCCAGCTCAGGAACAGAAAGGTGGGTGCAGCCAACGGCTTCTTTGCATTCTTCTTCCAGGGATTTAGTCTTTTTAAAATTTTATTATTTTTTTCTTTTTTTCTCCATACTGGGGGTTGAACCGAGGGCTTTTGCACTAAGCTACATCCCCAACTCTTTTTTATTTTTAACTTTGAGACAGTATCCAAGTTGCTAAACTGCCCAAGTTGGGCTCAAACTTGCAATCCTCCTGCTTCAGCCTCCCAGAGTGCTGGATTAGTAGGCGTGTATCACCACTCCTGGCTAGATTACTTCTTTTATGGAAGATAAAGAGGTTTTGGAAACAAGGTTTTTAACCATGCAGTGATTAATTTTTTGTGTTTATGCAGGTATCAGTAACAACAGTTCAATCTATTTTAAATATTCTTCTTAAAAATTCTTTTCAGATTTAGGCATTTATCCTAATCTCTAGATTTTAAATAATTCATTCAACAATTATTTGTTGAATGTCCACTGCATACACAGGTGCTTTTAAAAATCACAGGAGGAAGAAACTAATAATCAGCTGTATCAAATTCTAAAATCTATATTGTAAATTATGGATATTGAAAATCAATCACAGATATACATAATACTCAGCTAATTTCAGACCTTATATTTGGTGATTTTTTTTTTTTTTGGTAAGAGGCATAAAGGACTTTGTTAGGCTTTATAAAAGTATGCACTCAAAGAAATAGCACGTGGGCCCTCGAGAGAGAGGGGCCAGTTTTTTTTCTTAACCACTTACAGTTTACACTGAGCATCACTCGGGCAGAGCATTTGTTTACATACGGGCAGCTGTCATTCCAGCCAGTCAATTCTTGGATAAATTTAGTAAGATTGTCGTTTTTGTATTTCCTGTTATATCATTAAAAATTAATGAAAAAATAGCAATTTTTGGTCATCCTATATTTAAATAATTGGATGAGTACATGGTTAATTTTTAAAAACTGGGTTATAGAAAAAGGTAACACTAAAAATTTAATTTTTTCCAACAGTAAAAGCTGTATTTCATGCACTCATATTTATTAGTCTTTTGTTACTAGAATTTAAAAATCATGAAAATTGTGACTTGTTTTCTAGCTTTCAAAATATTTATTAATCCCTCATGCAAAAATACCTTAAACTTTGCTAGAATCCGTTTGCTGCAGTTCTGTGCTGGAGACTTGCAGCTTCGGGACCTCGAAGGTGACCTGAGGGTCGTGGGGTCTCCCTCTGCTCTGAGCCTCGGGCCGGGGCAGTCTCCATGGCAGCCATGCAGCTGTGGCAAGATGTGGCAAGATCCTCCTCCGGGTCCTCGGCAGGAGAGCTGTGCCTCCTCTGAGCCTCCACCTCCAGACAGCACCCTCCAGGAAGTGCCTGCCGCCGGGTTCTGGGAAGGCTGCAACAGGCTGGGAGCTGGTCAGGCGTTGGAGTCTTCCTTGGCTAGAAGTCACAGGGTGGCCTCTTAGTAGCCATGTGACCTTGGGCAAAAGACTTAAATCTCTTTTGAGCTCAGTTTTCTCATCTGTTAAGAGATTAATCATACCAGATCTTGTGTTCAATATAAGAATAAAATGGCCAAAGACAGAAAGTGCATGGCACCGAGCTGGGACCTAAAACATTTTCACTGGATGTTAGTCCTGTCACACACATTGAGAGTCATGGCGAGTGGTTAAATATAGGTGAGATACAGCTTTTAACATAATTTATCAGGTGTTTCTGGGTCAGCGATGCTTTTGTAGCTAAGTTTGGAAGTATAATTAGTGTTTATGACGTGACGGGGAGGTATGTTGAAAAGATGTGCGTTACGGCAGATTGTGAGGACGTAGCCCGTTCAGGACTGGGGCTGCCTGATGTCCTCTTGTGGCTGGAGGGTCACTGTCTCATCCCCCAAAGAACTCTGCTGGGAACAAACTGCTACAGCTGGTTGGCCCTTATCGCAGGACCGTGAGGGGACAGCTCCAAAAGGTCACAGCAGAAACTGAGATTAATGAATGCCTTATGCTGTGGCACAAATACAAAGCTTTTTTTCTGCTAACTTTTTCTGCTGCAGCCGATGGTAACATTAAAAACCATGTAGGTGATTTATGTTATTCCACTAGGATCGATGCAAAGAAAATCATCACCTCAGATTGCAACAGGCTGAGAAAAATGTGCAATATTTGCATGAGCATCACAGCATTCAGATGGTGAGTGGCTGGGGAAATGTTGGACATCTGCGTCATGTGACATTCTGGTGGGTCACATCAGGGTGCAGCCTCTTTCTATTTTTTTATTTTATTTTATATTTTGGTGCTGGGGATCGAACTCAGGGCCTTGTGATTGCAAGGCAGGCACTCTAACCACTGAGCTACATCCCCAGCCCAGCAGCCTCTTTCTTTGTCAAGACATATTTTTTTTTTTTGTCAAGACATATTTTATGTCAAGACATATATGAGTGAAATCCTGAGCACTTTACAATATATGCTTGTTCGAATACAGAAAAGAGACAAAATAAAAGAAGAAGAACAGAAGAAAAAAGAATGGCTAAACCAAGAACGCCAGAAAACTCTCCGGAGATTAAGAGCATATAAAGAGGTAAGTTCTAAAATAATCAGTCATGTTTTTATGGGAAAATAAATGAGGATCACACATCTTAGGAGGAAAGTGTGAAGCACTATGAACAGACAAGTCAGAACATGAAATATTTCAAGAATACTATTTGTGGAATAGCAACAATAACATCTTAGTATCCGTGTTTCAGAAGCTGTGACAGAAAACACCTGCTGTGGATGTCACACCACACGTGGGTCCCCGTGCCCCCTCGCGTCCCCTCCTCGATGGGGGTGCCGACGGTGCCCACTGGGGTTTACGCCAGCAGTGAGAACTGAAGGTAGCTGAACTGCCCTTGACTTCAGTTGGCTTTTTTCCTCATTTGCAATAAAGATTTCTTTAAAATGTCATCAAGGCAGCATTTTCTAAGGGCAGAAAAATGTTCTGTTAAAAGTAAACAGTGAGTTAAAATCCAAAATGTTGACCTAGAATTGGGATAAACTGCTGTTTTCTTGGTTCAGAAACGCCCATATGGAGAGGTCCACTTGCCTAGGGAAGGAGTGTGTGTGTGGCTTAAATTCAGGGAAGAGAACCTCGTGTGCACATTCCTGGTTTATTTAATCTGAGTTCTAAGATGTATTTGTGTTCGTGTACATAGCTCTGGTTCATTTAAAAGGCTCATGGTATCACATTTTGTATTTTAGTGGCTGATCTATGCTTTCTTTAGAGCCCCCTCCTCTCTCAAGCATCTCCTTGTAGGGTTAGGTTTTTGGCAAACTAATACCTGAGAGACCAGAACTTTTCAAATTTATTACTTTTTTTTTTTTGAGACAGGGTCTTGTTATGTAGCTCTGGCTGGCCTTGAACTCATGGCAATCCTCCTGCCTCAGCCTCCCAAGTGCTGGGATTACAGGCATGTATCACCATGCCCAACCCTACTGTTTTCCTTTAATACTGGGTCGGTAGATTTTAGATATTTTATTATGATTTAGATGTTTTATGTTTTTATTATTATTTTCCATGGCTGCTTACTATTTTGAATACATTTGTCATAATTTTTAAACTAACTTCCTATTTTTGGCATTTGGAGCTAGTTATTTTTTATGCTAAGAATTTTGATGAGTATTTTCGTCTGTGTATCCTTTCACGTCTTCATTTTATTACAGAGAAGACAATTCTTGATCAAAGGGGGTTTTTAACACATACTTATTTTTTCATGACAGGTGCACTGTGTGTACTAGAGCACTGTATGGTTATGTCGCCGTCAGCATGGGTGGCGGATTTCTCACAACAGTTTTTCATTTCCAGAAATGTCCAGCTCGTTCTGCACCCCAAACCGCTCCCTCAGAGCCCACGGCCCCAAACCTGCTGGATGACCTTTCCAGGCGGCTGCCCTCGACAGCCTCCCAGCCAGGGACAGCACCTCCCCTGGCCCCCCGGAAGACCAGACGCGCTCCTCCCTCCTGTGATGCTGGCGATGTGAAAATCCCTGAGTGTCAGGACTGTCCTGGAAACATCCCTGTGCAGACTTCTGTCCCAGCTGGTGACCAGACACACTGCAGGTCCAGTGAGGAGCCCTCAGGGCCATCACAGCCTCCTCCTCCGCCCCCTCCGCCCCCGCCGCCCCCGCCCCCTGCTCTGTCCTCCTGTTCCCAAGCTGCTCACCGGAAGCCAGGGAAGCCGGGCCCCAGCGCTCTAGTGGACGACGACCAGCCACGCTCTCTGGTGTGTGAGTCTCCGGCTGCAAGCCCCCGTGGCTCCTTGGGACCCGGTCTGGGCCCAGGTAATGTGCTCGTTCTGGGCCTGCTCCCTCCCCACGGGCGAAGCTGACAAGGGTTCCTAGCTCTAGAAGCTATCACCTTCAAATCCAAATCTTTTTCAGAGTTCTCTGGTCTTTCCTAAAATATTCTAGTATTTGTTGCCCTGAATATTACTTTTTCTTACGTCATTTATACAGTCAAAATCTAGTTTGACAAATGTAAATTCATCCTAGAAAAAAACTGTCTATGGATTTGCTGACCACATGGCTTGGTATTTCTTTTCTTTTTCCTAGTTAATATTTTATTTTTATTGGTACATGTTTGCAGTACATAATGATTACATTCCTCACGGGGAGTTGGTACATATACATAACACATTTTAATCTTTTTTTCATTCTCTTTTCCTCCCCTCCTTCCATCTCTTGGTCCTCTTCCCTTTTGCAAAAGATGTAGCTCCCTATTTCCTACTATTATTTTGCTCTTTACTGATGGTTTGCGTTTCTCATGTAAGACAAACCATGTGAGATTTAAGCTTGTACATCCAATTTATTTCGCTTAACATTATACCTTGGGATCTTCTGAGGGCTGTTAAAAGATCAATCTATTTCAGCTTTCTTAAAACTTTAGTCTAATTTTTGCCATTGAAATATTTTCTATTCAGCTTTCAAATTTGCGGTTTTCTCTGAGTTCTTTACAGAATTAAATTGTTACATTTTAAGGAGAGTGATGCATAGAAGTGACAGTGGAGAAGTATCAGCTCTCATGTAGGCCATTCTTGCAGGCCATTCTTGCAGACTGACGGGAAAAAGGGCTCTTTTCTGTTATGCTGTTGTACCACCTGAGTAAGGAGGGCCACCACTTTCAGGCATGATTCCAATTAGGGCTTTCTACCTACTGCTGAGGGGAACGGCCCAGACCTGCCCAGACTCAGGACCTCCTGCTGTGGGGGCTGTTTTAGAAAAATCCTCGCAAAGTGCTACGTCCACGTGATTCCTTGAGCTGTGGCTGAACAGTCACCGAGAATATGCGGGGTGACATGTGGTTTGCATGGAACAGTTCCAAACTGGAGTTCCGGCTAGCGGAGCACAGTGGATGTTCTGTGTTCAGAGAGTCACTGGGTCCAGAACCAGGTTCAGTGGAAAATACCTGCTGCTGGGTGGAAGCCAGACGGCCGTTTCTGGGAGGTCTGTACCAGCACTGTGTGACGGGAAGGGCGAGCCGGGTGGTTGTGCCCGGGCTGGGCATGGATGCTCTCTGTGGGGTGTCTGATCCCAGCCTGGTTTTGTGCTGTGCTGGGGAGCTCTATTCAGTCACTGCTCTCTCACACTGAAAAGAGTAAGTGTGAATTGGCACCAGAAGGTACCCCTGATTGCAAAACTTACCTTATTACTCCTAGAAGGAAGCTGTCATCAGTGCTAGGTGTAAAGCCCTCGTAAGCTGTAGCTGGCCTTTCAGTCCCTACCCGCAAGACGTCTAAATTGGTGGCCACAGCCGTGGCTGTGCCCCAAGGTGATGAAGGACCCCAGGGTCTCAGGGCTCTCCTCCCTAACGCCCTGAACTCTGAGCTTCTTTGTATTTGGAAAGCATTCCACATACAGAAACAGAGCATGTAACCACCTGAGGGTGAGGTAGGTGGGATGAAACACTGTGTACAGGAAGATGTGCCAAAGCCACCTCTCCTGTTCATTCAGCTCCCGACTAGAATTCTATTTCAGCCTTTTTGTGTGTGGAAACTTCCTTGCTTCATTGTCATGGAATGAGTCATGACACAGCAGGGTAAAAAATAAGTTTTTAAAGATATATTTAAAGGGAAAAAGAAGTGGAAAAGAGAGTTTTTGAGGGATCTCAGTCATGCCCAATGGTTAGATTATTTCTATCCCAGGCATCTGTAACTCTCTTTAGACCATTGTGAAAAACCATCACTCTAAAAACAGCTGCACATAACTCGCCCACAAGGTGCTCTGGGTTTGAAGAAGTTAGCTGACGTAGTCAGGATAAAATATTCGCGGTGGAACTCCCCCAGATCAAATGGGCGGCTGCTTGTCCCTGCTGGGTCTAGCAGTAACCGAAGCATCTGCTGGGTGGAATGATGATCACGTGTTTGCACCTTGCTGTGGGAATGCTCTGCCGGCCTGGTGCTTGACATCCTTGGTCTGTCCCCACACTTTCAGGCTCCATGGACGAAGTGCTGGCCTCCTTAAGGCAGGGCAGACCTCACTCCCGGAAAATGGAAGTGCCCGCCCTGTCCCCTCCTCGTACCTCGGTCAGTGAGGACATCCTGGCGGCCATCAGACAGGGGGTCAAGCTGAAGAAAGTCTCCCGGGAGCCAGGCTCGGGCCCCGGCACCAAGCCGGCCAGCGAGCTGGAGAGAAGCATCCAGGCGGCTCTGCAGAGAATCAAGTGCGTGTCCGCCGACTCAGAGGAGGAGGACAGCGACGAGCAGAGCCCCAGCCAGTGGGATCAGTAAGGTCTGCTCCATGCGGCACAGAGGCCCCCCGAACACCCCAAAAGACCAGCCAGGCTTCAGGCACGACACTGCAGCTCTGAGTTGTTGTGGGGAGGGAAGCAGAGCTGCGCTGACTGCCGCCACCTAACCCAGGTGCACGTGAGGCCCACAGCAAGCGTCGTGGGCCAGAGAGCACAGCATGTACTTGTCACCTGGGTCACAGAATAACTCCCCGACTGTGAGGTTTACACTGCTCTGTAGACAGCACTGAGACTACTGACTGTCCTCCTGGTCTGTGCAATAGCAGTTCCTCAGATTTCAAGGTCTCAATGTGACCATTTTAGCAGTAATTGGAATAAACACAGGAATTCTTTTAAATATTGATGAACTTTGATGTTTTAAGCACTATGTAAACTCATAATAAAGAGCTATTTTAACCATTGGTAATGCACTAGCGTCACACACAAGGAATAAAAACATGGTACCTTAACCGCGGCACACGCAGCCTTCCCCACCTGGGGGTTTACCGTGCTCAGCCAGCGTTCAGCTCAACAGTTGTTTAAGCAGTACGAAGTGTGGGGGAGCAGTGTGGAATCTTTCTGTGAGGACCCTTCCTCCTCGCTTGCTGTGCTGTCAGGGAAGGGAGGGACCCGCACCAACAGTCTGGCCGCTTCTCACACTGCCTGAGCACCCAGCTGCCCTTGTGACCCTCCTGCACGTGGCAGCGGTCTCCGGTTTCCACGGGACAGAACGAACCCCATGCTTGTTTCCAGAGAGGAGTCCTGACAAGAGCACGGAACTCCTCCTGTCGGCGTCTTCTGAACTAACCTGCCGGGAGAGGTCTGGTTCTTCGGTGCGTTCCCTGCAGGCTGCCCGTGGGTCTGTCGTAGTCCTCCATCCCCAGAACTCAGTTCTAGCTCCTGTGCCAAAGCGTCTATCTCACTGATGGCTGGGCTGGCATTTGGTATCTAGGTCAAGTGTGCCCGCTGCTGGTGCTACCTGCTGGCTGCCTGCTCGCTGGACCTCAGTGCCAGGTCCCAGAGGCAAGTCAGGTGGCTTGTCCCAGGCCTCCTTCCCCACCATGGGCAGGCCATGTCCAGAACCGGGCGTTTTGTATTTTTTTTTTGGTTTTTTGAAGACAGGGTCTCGCTATGCAGTTCAGGCTGGTCTCAAACTCACTGTGTAGCTCAGACTGGCCTCGAACTTGCAGTGATCCTCCTGCCTCTGCCTCCAGAGTGCTGGGATTACAGGTGTCTGCCACTATGCCTGGCTCAGAATTGGGCATTTTAAAAAGGGCAAGATTGGTTCTTTTTTTTTTTTTTTTTTTGTGGTGCCGGGGATTGAACTCAGGGCCTTGTGCTTGCAAGGCAAGCACTCTAATCACTGAGCTAAATCCCCAGCCCAAGATCAGAACTTTCTGAGGCTTTCTTATGCTTATTCTGAAGTTTTGTATTGTTTTTAATTACTTATTGTACTTTCAGTATTATGAGACATGAAGAAGCTTAATCGGTTTTGTACAGTAGTTCTCAGAATTTGCCTCTGTGGGGCTGCCAAAGACGAGAGGCCTTCAAAAGGTTCCTTTTCTAAAGAGTTCTCTCACGGTCCCCGGGCCCACTGTGTCTTCAGTACCTCGGGACTGTTCCTCTGCTTCCTCTGGAACGTTCTTGCCCTCATTTCTGTTTCCCCCTGTCTTCCAGCCAAGTCCTGAAATGAATTGATGCTCCAGCTTCAGGGAAATCAGAGCCGACCAGGGGGAGCAAGCATGTCTCCTATTGTGTAGCTTCCATCCTCTCCAATCCACCCTCCAAAGTGCTGCCAAGTCCTCGTGGCCTCCCAGAGCTGCTCCCTGACTATCCAATGCATGGAGCTATGGGCAGGGCCTGAAGCCTGGCTCACCAGCGCCCCCAGAGGCCTGGCTGCTGTCCCCTGGCAGCCCCTCTCCGGCACCAGCCAGCAGCTTGCTGCCTGTCTCATGCAGCCCCACTCTCTGAAGCACAAGGTGTCTAGAACTGCAGAGTGCCCCCAATGCCCTGGCCAGCCCTCGTCCACTCTCAGTCTCAGCCCCAAAGTGTCCTCCTCTCTGAGGTCTTCCCTGCCCACACCCTGCATGGCTGCTACATCTTGTCCTGGACACCAAAATGCTCCCCTCTCACCTGCAGCCCTCCCACAGGGGCAGCCCGTGGGGCATGTGTCAGCCCAGCCGACTGACCCGGGGACTGGCGTCGGGTCCTTAGAGCAGAGCCGTGACTGGCAGCAAGCAGCCTGGGCACTGTCCTGCGTTGAGAAACAATGCGTTGTGCCGTCAGGTCTGTCAGTTCGCTTCTTCATTCCTTCCCTCTCCAGGATTCAAGGTAGGACTCCAGCAGGTGGTGACGGGAGCTAGGATCATACCTGGGAATCGACCTCAGGTTCTAGTGCATTAGTCTGCATTAGCTTTCTAGTGCCATAATAAATACTGCAAACGTATTGCCTTAAAACCCAAATTTATTCTTAGAGTTCTGCACAAGTCCGCCACGGGTCTCACAGGGCCAGAACTGCGGTACCAGCAGGGCGGCGCTCTTCTCTGCAGGCTCTGACAAGCTGTTTCCTTCCCTTTGTGGCTCCGTCCTCCGTGTGCAGTGTGCAGAGAGCAGGGTCGTGGCTCTCTGACTCCTTCCCCCACGTCTCCTTCTGCCCCTGCTGGGAAGGCCCTGCACTTTTAAGATCTCCTGTGATTAGACAGGGTCTGCCCAGACAGTCCAGGAGTTGCCCATCTGGCCTTTTCTGTTAACAGTCCCGGGTTCCGGGGAGTAGCATGTGGGCTGCTTTGCGGGCCATTTCCTGTCTAGCAGAAGGCACTTGTAGAGACAGACTGCCAGGTGGCAAAGGCCCCAGTCTAGGAGGTTTTCCTGAGGTAAACTGGCAACAGCCCGAACAGCAGCAAGTTTGCAGTGCATCCTAGAAACATGGATTCAGGGAGGAGCCAGGGCTGGCGAGAGGGAAGACGAGGCCTTCAGTGGCCTGGGGTCACTCTGGCCCTGGAAAAGCTGGGTGTGGTTCACTGCTGAGAGCAGTGTTAAGGGGGAGCCACCAAGCTGCCATCTGCTGATTGCCATTAGCATCTGCAACCAGCCAGCTGGCCTAAGCAGGGGGCTCTAATAGGCCTGAGGGAGTCATCATGTCTTTTCATCTTTGTGTTCCCAGGAAGGGGTCCTGGGGCATAAAGGTGCTCAATAAACAGGTGTGAGATGAACACTTGTGAGCTAATGATTTAAAAGCTATGAAGCATGAAGGAGCTGGAGTAGCCGAGTTTCGTGAAGAAGATGTGTGGCCTGTGCCTGGGATGGTGTGGGGCGGTAGCAAGGCAAGGACTCCAGCCAGTGGGAATGGCAAGAGCAAGAACACAGCCAGGCCTGGGCAGGCCAGGGGCGGGGTCTGGGGTGACCTCATGGCAGGTGGATGCCAGTAAGAGAAGAGGCCAGGAAGGGCAGGTGACGGTAGCAGTGGTGAAGATATGGGAGGACAAAGGGAGAAGCACAAGACTGCATCCCACTACAAGAAGCAAGGGACCAAGCCTGGATGGGCAGCTGCCATCAGGGAGGGGAACAGGCTGGGCGGCCCAGAGGAAGGAAGTGGATGTCCTAGGCACAGGCAGCTGGCAGCAATGGACCAAGATCACCTCGAAGCTTCCAGGGGAAAGAGCAAAGGAAGATGATGTGGGACAGAGCCTTGGAGACCCAATATGAACAGAACAGGAGGAAGACGGCATGGAAAATCAAGTCAGTCAGAACTGGGAAGGAAAACCAGAGTCCAAAGTGAGCGGTGAGGGCCTGTGGCCATCAGCAAAGGCAGCTGGCCATGGTGCTGACTGTGCAGTCATTTCTGCACAGTGCCTGGGTGCCCTGTGCACACAGGCGTCTGGCTTATCTGACAGTCGATGGCTACAGAGAGGGACCGGGCAGTCAGGACAGGGACAGCTTCAGGGAGGTTTCTGCAGCACAGGAGCATGCACGTAACCACCATTCCCCCCTCCCCTGGGGCCTCAGCATGAGTCGGCGAAGAGAGGCAAAGCAGGGCCAGAGGATATCCAGGCAGAGGGGCCCATCCCCCAACACCTGCGAACATGTGCGCCCCGGGCCTTCAAAGGATCACCTCGGGAGAAGAGTGGATCCCAGAGCTGACATAATTGCACAGGCTTGGTGGAATAGGGGCTCAAAACACAAATTAACTTAAATGAAGGAAGGATGGAGAAGGCCATATTCCATTCCTGAGCTGAGTGCTGGGGTCTGTACCTCCTACAGGATTGGGAAAAGGCAGCTTTGTACCCGGCACAGACTCTGCCATGTGACTACCATGCTGCAACAGCTCTGGAACAACCTTTCCCAGTAGCGTGAACCTCGGAGACTAGCTTTCTCTCCAGCAGCCAGGACAGGTGCACACATTCTCACTGCCTTCTGCTCAGGAGGGCGCCTCTACAGAGAAGGGGCCCTCTTGGGCCGAGAAAAGATGCAAGGTGGCCTCAAGGTGGCACAATGTGACCAGCTGAAGTGCAAGCGTCCCTTCAACATCCCATTTTGTCCCAAAAGCTACTATACCTCAACCCAAATCTCTCTTGCTTGGGCTCTGGAAGTGGCCACAGAAGTCGGCCTAGCGGGGAGACTGGTGGAACTTCCAAAAATACCTTGTCAAGCACAAAGAGTTTCTGAAAGATTGTTCTCAGCTTAAAAATAGACACAAACATTTTACTGAGCTATGTATTTCTACATAAACAACTCCTCGAAAACAAAATGAGATAAATGGTACACACGCCTTTAAAGGAAAATAAAATTTCCCTTAAATATAAAAAGATCATTTGCCAAATAACATCAAACGGAAACACATAAAGAAAAAAACTTCAGATACACAAGAGAAACAGTCAGAAACACAATTGTAGTGGGAACTAACACGCCTTTTTTAGTCTCTACTGAATCCAGTAAATAAAAATTAAAGGTTCATAGTATTGTACTTAATGAGGCCAAAGCAATACATATAGATTGAGTTTTGTTCCTGACAGAGAATATACATTCTCCATTTTCCTGGGATATTTATTAAAACTAAAAATGTATTAGGTCCTAAGAAAACATCAATAAAATCCAAAGTGCACAAATTGTACAGGTCACACCCTCTTTGACAAGGCAATAAAGCTAGAAGTTTGTAACATATTATCAAAGCAACAAATATCAAGCTATTTTGAAATCTGAAAGTATAATTTCAAATAATTTTTGTAACAAAGTCAAATACGAAATTATAAATTATTAATAAGAAAGCCATGCACAAAAACTGAAGGGATATGGACTATTCAGAAGAATATCATAGCCTTATAATGCTAGTAATTGTCTTACTAAGCAAGAAAAAGTTAAAATAGCATTCAACTTTAGAAGGTGGAAAAATAATAAAGGAAAAAAATTGCAAAGAGCAAAACCAAATTTAAAAAGTCATAAAGTGGTAAAACACTGTTAGGGTGTCCCAGAGCTGGTTCTTTGCAAAAACTCATAAAATAGACTAATTCTGGAGAAACTAAATAGAACAAAAAGGGAAAGCACAGACATACAACATTATCAGTAAGAAAGAAAAATACAATTTAATGCCAACACATTTGCAGATCTTAATAGAATCATTTTTTAGGAAAATTTAAACTGCCAAAAAACCTTACAGAGCAGGAGGAAAGTTTGACCAGTGAGAGAAAGAGACCAATGAGCACAGAAAAAAATGGAAAAAAATTACCAAGGAATTATTTTCTAACAAGGCACTACACTTAAAGATAGTTTTATGCATGTTATAAAATTTTTAAAGAGCAAAACCTTTTAAATACTTTTAAAATTGCTTCAGGGCATAGAAAAAGAGAACTTCTCAAGTACCTTTATTTTTTTAGGATGTTAACAATCTGACAAAGAAAAAAATCACAACTATTCATCTTATTAATATATGAAATTTTCAAAATAAAGTAAACCAAATCCAGAAGAATATTTTTTCATTGTAAAGCTCTTATTTTTATTATGTAAGCAATACCCAATTTTTGTAGAAAAATCAGAAAATACAGGTAAGAAACAAAAATCTACCATAGACCAACCAATCATAAATAACCACTGTTAACATTGAAAGGAGGTATATATTAAAAGAACATAGTCTGACTATATTAGATTTTTATAGAAATGTAAAGAAGGCTTAACATTAGCAAATCTATTAAAATGATTCATCTTAGGTCATAATAGAGAAGAAACATTTGATTGTCTGACATGTGACAGATCAGGAAAAGGTCATTTACTAAAATCCTAACATCCATTACTGATAAAATTTTTAGCGAGCTAGAAATAGAAGGGCATAATTTAATACATAAGTTAAAAAATTAAGAATATCTTACATTAAAAGTCAATTTATACTTTTGGAGAAACACTAGAGGTATTCTTGCTAAAGGAAAAAATATATAAAGAAGAATGTACAATATCAGCACAATTATATATGCATTATATAGGACTGTCCTAAAAGTGCTGGTCAGTGTGATGAGATAAGAAAGTAAAATAAGATTTTTAAAAATATGGAGATAAAATTATCACTACTCCCCAGAACTATTATCTACTTGAATAAGGCCAGAGGAATAACAAAACTATCAGAATGAGAAGAATTTAGTAGCTGGTTAGTGTCAAAATAACCAATGGCCACATGAAATAAACTAGTATCCAACCAACCACAGACTACTTTCTTACTGCAGAGGTAAGAATGAGGTAGATTGATGTTTACTGACATAGGAAGAGGCCCAAGATCTGTTGCCAAGGGAAAATACAAGTAGCAGAAGGGTTGTATCACACTTTCAAAATGATAAAATATATTTTTTTGAAAAACTGAGGACTCTGCATAATTATTATCTTGGGGCAGAGAGATTTTTAATTCTATAGTACTTTGATTTTTTACATTATGTATTCTCATGTTTAAATTTACATAACTTTAATGTCAAGGTAGAAAACCAATTGATTTCATTTTCATTAAAAAGAGTAGCAGAATACCTAATACACCAACACAGTCATTGGAAAATACAATGGACACAAGAACTCATTTATAGTAGTACACACAACTACAAAATTTACCTTTAATAGAAAAAATAGAGCAAAAGACATAAAACTAAACATAAATTTACTGGACTGAAAGAGAACATAGTGTAAGGATATTGATTCTGTAGTAATATATACATTTTACGTAATCTAATTTCCAATTCTTCTAAACATTACAAAATGACCCCAAATTTCTTTTGGATATATCAATGTGCAAATGTACTTGGAAATTTTGGAGAAGTTTTGGGACACTCAGTCTAGCATGGGGGTGCAGATGGCAGCCCAGAGGGAGGCTCCGGCCTGCAGACTCAGCGCACATTGACCCAGGCTCACGGCGCAGGGAAAGGAGAGATGTCCCGACTGATAGTGTTGGGCCAAGTGGGAAAATAAATTCCAATCAATCAGAGATTTAACTGTTTAAAAAGAAAAATAAATGAACAAGAATAAAACATTGATGAATATTTACACAATCTTGGCATTAGAAATGGAAAGACCTTCAAAAGAATGACAGCAAAGGCAATAATTCTGAAAGAACAGACAGATTTGACTTAAAAAGATTTTTAAATGCCTGAATATATTTTAAAAGCTATAATACAACTTACGAATGTTTACAATATTTATTTTTAAAAACCTCTTAGAAACCAATGAAGACACTAGACTCCTTATGAGAAGACTGGCCAGAAGAGGTAAATATGGGTAAACTACAAAAACACAGAGCTCAATAAATACATTTTTCTAATGATGGTCATTGTTCTAATCGAAAGTTTGATTTTTTAGCTCCAGATCCCATGCCAACAACAATGTTAAAGGAGCTGGAGAGTCTCACATGGCTGGGGGTAGGAATACATTTGGGAATCATCTTTCTGAAAGGCAATTTGAGGCAAAACGTGAGGGTGATCACAAAACACACTGAATGTTCAAGTAAAACATCATTACAGTAAAAGGCACACTGCCATTAAGCCTCTTCAAACTGCATGAACTGCAAACATGTACTAATAAAAAAAATTTTTAAATTTAAAAAAAGCCTCCTCAATACACTCCCCACACTTCAAACACACTTTCCCGTCGTTCCTGCGCCTTTCTGAACCAGTTCTGGCCATCCTCTTGCCTGAGTGTCTTTATATGGTGAATGCCACGGCTGAGCCCCACCCAGAAAGGCAGGCTTGTAAAATAAATTACTGTGTGTCCTCATCCATCTTATTCACCGGATCCGGCACTGTGGGACTCTGGCGCTTCCTCAAAGTCAAAATGAGCACAAAAGGTAAACATTTTGAATCCATCCAGGACATCGAGGCAGCCATGACAGTGCAAGTAAAGACACTCAGGAAAGAGGATTACAGAGTTGCTTCAGAAAGCAGCAAGAATGACGGGCTAAGTGTGTTTGAAGTGAGGGGGAGTATTTTGTGGGGGATTAATGGTGATGTGTCTTTTACAGTAAACACGCACAGTATTTTTTGATCACACTCTGAATAATAAAACTCCTAAAAATGTGCCTACCTTTTCAATCCTTAGAATAGGCTGCTGTGCTGCGGTAACAAATCAACCCTGAAGTTCTCTACTCCCACTGCAGGTTCAGCAGGGTGGTGGCGGGGAGAAGTGAAGGGAGGGTCTGCCCCACAGGCGGATGGAGGTCACACTGCTGAGGGCAGTGAGGGACACAGGGGCTCCGCATATGGGCCTTTTAGTCTCTGTCTAGAATGTCATGTCTCCTCTGCCCATATTTAATTGGCAAGAATTAATCACAAGACTCCGAACAACTACAGGTGTGTCAGAGGGCAGAGTCTTCTGTGTGCCTAGGAAGGAGCGGGCCGGACACAGGGAGAAGCACATGTTTAATCCCCCAAGTTCCCTCTTAGAAAATTATCCCACGTAAATGTTCTAAAAAGTTTACAAAGATGTCAAGAGTTTCATCATATCCTGACTACCACAGTAAAAAATTAAAAACAGCCTAAGTATCCAAGGTACAACCTACACAGATGTTAAAAGGGATATAATTACATACTGATATAGAAATATATTCACAATAGAGTGCTAAAAGGGGAAAGAGTAAGTTATAGAACAGTATGTATAATCTGATTATATTTCATGGAAAAAGTAATAAAGCAGATATAGATGCATAGGAAAGAGTCTGAACACATACCAAATGTTAACAGTGGTTATAATCAGATGTATAATAATAGGTGATTTTTTTCTTTTCACTTTTCTCTCTTTTCACTACCTTTAGTTTCTTAAAAAATGTATGTTATTCATATACCAAAAAAGCATTTAAAAGGAAAAAATGGTTTTCTAGGGAGAGTCCACTTATCTACCCCATACTAATCATTAAATTCTCACATTTGATGTAAGAAATATCTTCTTGCCTGTCATAGCATAAGACACTGCTGTAACAGCTGACCTAAAGTCAGGACTTCCTTCTCAAAGCAGTACAAGAGGGTAAATACAGAAACATAATGCATCCTCCGCGGCTGAACAGCATCCATCCTGCCAATGACCTGCCCACTGTGCAGAGTCTGGACTCTACTCCGGTTCGTCTGGCTCACGCCAGGGGTGCCAGCGCCCGCCCCACAGCCAGCTCTGCACCGTCAGAGACAGGAGGGCACGTACAACTGCTCTCCGGACAAAGACCCGCACGCTTTCTCATAAACAGGTTCCAGAACACGAACATCAACCCCAAATATTCAAATAAAGACTCCTCTCAGGTAGGTATTTTTAAATTGAAAACTCTTCCTTATTGCTTCTCCTGCTGCCCTTTACTCTTTCCTTGCCCAGCACACACACACACACACACACACACACACACACACACACGGTCCTAAGTTCACTAGACATTGCATCCAGCTGAGAATTCACAGCCAGTCACCTTGCCAGGCTGTGTTCAAAGAGGAACTCTTTTCTTGAGATAGGCTCATGGAAAAGACATATAAAAAACATAAATTTCTACACAGGATTCCCTCTTCGTGCCATCACCCACCATCCCCAGAATATATACTGTTTCTTTGGGGAAGCCACGTACTCAGAAATCAGGGTCCATTTAAACCAGGCACGTCATTAAAAACTATATATGGACATTAATTTGGGAGCTTCTAGTTTATACTCCAAATCCAGTAATGTTTCAAGTGAATAAACGAACTGTAATTTCCAGAAGGACAAATGGCGCATCAACCTACTTTCAGATATTAGCAAAAGGCAGTCTCTTTTGAGTGCTTATGCTAAGTCACACCAAGGCTGCCCTCTTTTCATCGATGAGGTGGCCCTGTGGTTGGCTCTCACACAGGGTCCCGCTGGTTTCTACAGAAAAGGAGACTTGTCTGTAGAAGATAAACCCCTTTAATATGGGCAGATAGTGATGCTTTGGGGCAGCATACTGTTTTACCCAACACCCTTCATCTGATGTACTGCGACAAACACAGAGCATGCCAGGCAGACACCTGTCAAGCCCCTTTGTGCTGGCTGTGCTGGTGCAGCCCGTGGGCCGGAGACCAGCCGCCCCCATGGACAGTCTTTCTGCTCTAAAACCCAGCAAGCTGCTCCTTCCCAGCACTGCCTCACTCCCTGCCAGAAGGCCGATTATGTCTTAGTCTGTCTCGGGGCTGTCTGCCTGTTCTAATCTGATTAGTCTGCTTCCTTAACGCTATCAACAAAGAACTCCAAGTGAGCCTGTGTGCCACCAAACTGGCCTCTCAAGCCTGGACACCACTGTAACCAACATTTTCTGGGAAAGATCCCTAAAAAACAAGAATCACTCAAAATGGAACTTATTGTTTGTAATGAACATAATTCTAGTTTGCTCCTTTGTAAGTCATCCTTAGCTGTGGATACAAATTAAAATAAAATAATTACAATGTGCTCTTATTAGGATTCAAGAAAGTGTTTTCTTTTTTTCTCTTCTTGGCACCCAAAGATCACTAAAGACAGAACAGGGACATGGCTCATGAAAAAGTACCAGGCCAAGGTCCAGGAGACTGGCTGCAAAACCCACACTGCGGGTCACAGCTGGTACTCTGAGCATGCCACTTTCTCTGTCCCTGCTACCTATCTGCAGAATGCAGGTAATGACTTTCGTCAAGTTCTCTCCCCTGACTGAGGTCTAAAGTGATGGCATGCAGGGATGATGGAGCACACCAGTCAGATGCCTGTGTGGACTCCGGTTCTCTGTCACCCAAAGCCTGATCACACTCTCCCAATCTGTCACCCTAATGGTTTTACATCCTCAGGGCAACTGGAAGACATCCTGTCTCCTTCCCACCCCAAAATGAGAAATGTATCCAGCTGAGTCTCATCTTGGAATGAAGTTATTTTTAAGGATCATCATGGTTAAGGGTTCTGAGGTTTATTTGGCCCTTTTAGGCTCTAGGTTTCACAGATGAAGAACAAACGCGAATCCAGGTACACACAGCCAGTCTTGGAGACATCAAAACCAAGAAGACCTCACCTGGAAATGGACAATGTCCTCCTGGCTCAATATACGCCAGGCAGCCCAATGTGGCTGCGATGGCTATGAGGGAAAAGGTGGCACCCGACCCACACAAGGCATGAGGGCATGCAACAGTCCCGACAGCACACTGGACGTCATGATCCACAGGCCTTGTCACAGGAAACCCGGGGCAGACACAATGGGGCGCATCATTGCACTGAGCCCCCTCCACAGTGCCAGAGGCTGTCGGCTGGGGCTAGTCCCTTGGCTGACTATTCCGGTTGTTCTTGGGCCATTCTGAGTTTAAAAGAAGGTAAATAAAGAAAAGCTATATTCTTTAAAGAAAAGCAAAGGACTAGAAAGTTCAGTGCTTCTGTCGAGTTTTGTGCTTCCATAAAGAATCCAATCCTCCCCTGCCTCAGCTCCTGGTCTGCAAGAATCTGAGGCTGGCCACCCCCAGCACTATGAGGAATCTAAGCTCCTCAATGGCCACACACCACTCCGCACATGCATAAGCCCACAGCAGGACACCATGGCAGTGACTTCCCATACTCTATACTTCCATGTCCAGCGTGCTCTAGAGGCACTGGTATGACAATGGACAAATGGCTTTAGCAACTATCTTCCTATAACTATGTCACCTGAGCACCCTCTAGTCAGCTAAGAGGGTTTCTTCGGCTGTAGACAGGGGTGGAGTTATCTGAAGGCCCAAGCTGAGGGGGTTTGGGTCTCAGTGTCCACTGCTCCAGGACAGGGACAGGCTCAGGCCCAGGCTGGCCTAAGAAGAATGCCCTTTACTGTGCCGCTGGCCCACAGGACCAACTTGTGGCCAGTCCAGCCCTTGGGTCTCCCGGGACAGCCAGTTGGGAGCTGCAACCCACTGTCCAGAGAGCCACCTGGAGCTCAGGAGAAAGGGCAGGGCAGGCAGTACCCCGGCCTGAATCACAGCAGGGCTGACCACACCTCCACTTCCTGTGCAAGAGCCCGCAGGGCCTCCAGATCACAGGCGTCCCTCCTTTCGTATCCCAAGCGAGACCTCCCTGCTCAGAGACGTCTCAGCTGGCGGAAGGAGAGCCAAGGACTCAGAAACTCAGCTTGGGGTCTGGACTCTGTCCGCCCGCTGCCCCAGCTGTTTTCTCACTGATCCAGTTTTGGCAGGAAGAATCTCTGCGAGAAAATGCTTCTAGAGGGAGAAGTTCTCTTAGGTGCTTCTCAGAGGGGAAAGAGGGCAGCAAGGCCTTTCTGTGCCCAAAGCATTTAGAAACGTGGGGCCGGGTTCTAACCCTCCAGCTGTGATGGGTGACATCTCCCAGTGAAGGATGCTGTGGCAGGCACAGGCCCTCGGCCCACGAGCAGCTCAGCCTGAGAGGACAGGTTTATGGCTCTGTCCCTTCCTCAGCGGGAACCGAGAAGGGCAGGAGGAACTGAGACCTGGACAGAGCTCTGTCACCGAGGCGGGAGCGCCCTAGACACACAGACCTCCTCAGACCTCCTTACCCTTGTGGGCCTGTATAATTTCCTTCTCAGCTCTCCAAATCCTTCACACAGTTTTCTAGAACCCTCAGGCTATAGGCTGCCATGTCCAGGGATGAAGGTGATCCCAGGGCGGAGACCGCCAGGGCTGGAGCATTGTGGCTGGGCTCTTGGGGCAGCTCGGCCTCTGCTGCTTCTGCTACACCTGAGCCCCCCTGGGTTTGGCTAGCTAGGTGATAACGACCCAGCACAACGAAAAGTGTATCATTCGACAGGGTTTGAACTCTGCTATGGGGTTTGGTAAAACACTAAGTTCTGTTTAGACATTTAATTCAACAAATATTTATTGAGCACCTACTTTGTGCCAAGGACTGAGCTAGGCACCCTCACTGCATACTGATCCCACAGCACGAACACCTGCTTGGAAATTCAAACCAAGGAAAAGAGCACTGTCACAACTGAACACAACCAGGAGAACGGACTGTGGCGCACTCGCCAGAAACATGCTTTCGTTCTCCGAACAGGTTTCCACTCACGCTTGCTTTAAAGCATCTCAGTGTTGGCTGAGGGAAGCTGCACCCTTCACACCCCCACGGACTGGGGCCTAGCGGACAACGACACACCCGGAGTGCTAGTCAACCGAAGGAGCAAATGGCCTGGCAGCAAGGACACTGATTTTGGGGTTAGAAAAGACGTGTTTGTTTTTTCGGTTCATAGGGTTGCAACAGCCCTTAAGAAAGATACAAACATCCCTGCCCTGACTGCGTAAACGTTTAAGGTAGACCTAGTTCTGGATTCCTGAGTCAGAATCTTCCAGGTGTCCACAACCTCAAAGGCCAGAGAAGCAAGAGGAGATTTCTATCCCGGACAGGAGCGCGCGGACCGCGACACACGCGCCGGCATTTACAGAAGCAACAAAGGAGGAGCGCGTCCTAGCCCTACTGCAACTCGCACGCGCGGGACTCACAGCAGCCCGGTCTCCGCCGCCCTAGTTGTCTGCGCCCAGTTTGGAGAGGCCTCGGCGGAAGTCGTGGAGGTCATCAATCTTTCCGTCCAGCACCTCCAGGAAGCTCTTCAGCTCCACCTTCAGGTGGCGCTGTCGGTATTTACTCTCCTCAATGTCCGTCTTTAGAGAGCGCACTTTGTCTTCCAGGTTCTGATTGTCTCTCTCTGCTGCCTAAGAAAACAAAAAGGGAGACAGACTCTGGAAACAGTAGTGGGAGCCACTGGCAAAGCCCGCTCCACGGACCCGGTCCTTCTCCAGCAGGACCCTGGGCCGGGCCGGGGCCAAGACCTAAAGACAAGACCTTCAGCACATGAGCTGACACCATGATTCTGGAAAAGAGGCAGTGGGCATTTTGGGGTTCTTCCTTTCCTGCGTGTTCTCTGGTACGGGGACCAACGGTCCCAGCCCTGAATGCAGAATGCGGAGTTCTGCCAGGGACTTCAGAGAGGGTCCAGCAGAGCTGGTCTGAAATCCTGGCTTGGGGACTGTCAGCCCCGGAGTGGTCGGCAGAGGCCAGCTCTGTGTTCCACTCAGAGAAACTGGCTAGGTCTGGCCCTTGGAGAGGGGTGAGTGGTGCCCGTTCCAGAGGCATCGCCAAGGAGACCTTCTGCAGAACTGGGCCCTACAGGCCAATCGAGGCCCAGACGGGTAAATCAGACCAGACAGCTGCGTGTCCTCCAAGGACCCTTGAGCCTCGCCTTCCCCATGTCAAATGAGAGCTCTACTGAGTGGGGCATAAACTGGGGCTTTCTTAACTCGTCCCCAGGGACCAGTCACCAATACAGACCCAGGGCTGTGTAACTCACTAAAGAGCTCCCTGTGTATGTCACAAGGCCTGAAGCGAGGAGACCCGGAGGGCAAGAAGCACCTAAGCACCCTCATCTTATGGATCAGCTAGGTAGGCCCGCCCACGTACGTGCCCAAGGTCGGGGGCTGGGAAGTGGCTGCTGTGCACTTGCACCGGACCCTGCGCTCTCGGGCCACCGGGCGGGCCCTCCTCACTGGCTGTGCGGCCTGCAGGATGGCTGTGTACGGGACTCCTTTGGGGAGGGGGAGAAAACCAAAGACCATGGCTGCCGAGTCTGCCCCGGGGCAAGGATGGTGAGCAATCACTGTTGGTCTTCTTTACCATCCTGGGTGTGAAAGTGGGAGGGAGTGAAGAAATCAGTAACACAACCTTGGCTTCTCATCAGAGCCAGGACAGATGTGCCCCCTCTTACCTCCAACTTCTCAGAGACGTAGTCACACTCTGACATGAGCTGAGGTATGATTTCACTTTGTTTTCGAAGATCTTTCAACTCCTAAGGAGACAGAAATTTTAAAAAAACAGTCAGATAAACATATTCTAACTTGTGCATACACTAATGGCTGTCGTTTTTGGAACCTGTCCTGTTTGCATAAATAATAACGTCAATGGTGCTCCTCTTAACAGGGGATCCCAGGGGTGAAGTGTGTTACGTGCACGTTCACGTCCGTATGTGGCCAGAAAGAGGCACGTATCCTTCTAATTTCTGTTTCGTAGATGGGGAAACTAAGACCGAGAGAGGCTTGGTAACTTGCCCATGGTCTCCAACATGTGTGCACTTTCCTATTCTGACTCCCGGAATGTAAATGACTGTATGATTGGTAGCTCTAGCTGCATTAATTTGTGATGACAGATGATCTGTAAAAGTGTCCGGGTGTTCTGTGAAACGTTCCACTTCCTCTTTGGTCTGAGTAACTGTGTATCCTAAACACAAGGCGGAGGCTGCAGAGGGAACGGTGAGTCTTCCTCTGCTCTGGAGACTGCATCTCGGTGAGACTCCTGGCCTCCTTCCTGGTGTCCAGGCAGCCGCCAGGGCCGGCCACACACTTCACCCATCAGAGAGGTCACCCCGCCAGGCTCAGGACGCCAGGGCCCTGTTCGCGCACCACTACTCACCGTCTCCTTCTCTTGGAGTTCTGACTCTAGTTCCTCAATCCTCCTCTTCAGCTGTGAATTCTTCTCTTTCTCCCTGTTTATCTCACTGCACTGTTCTTCAAGCTCATCAATCTTCAACAGACATCATACAAGGACGCTCATTGATTTTAGTCATTAAACAGGAGACTCCCACAGATATTTTATGCTTTCTTTAAAAACAAACCATTAACCAACCCGTTCACAAATTTTTCTTTGTGACCATGAAAAGCTCCAAGCTTCAGCACACTCCAGACTCCTGGTTTTCTCTCGTGGCCACATAAGAGGTTCCTTTAAGGATCTGGCACAGCCCAACTGTCCCCTGAATGATTTTTACATGTCCTAAATTATTCTGTTTCATCTGAAAGTTTAGGCCAGCAGGGCAGAGAATGTTGCTGTGGGACAGCGGCCCACAAGTGGGAAGCAATGGCATTTCAAACCCTGAGCACCGAGGTGGCTTTCCCCTCGATGCATTCAGAGGCCCACCCAGTCTTCCTGGAGACAATGGCAAATCTCAGGTCTCTATCTTTCTCTCCTTCCCAGGTCTCATCACTCCAAGGGGCTACCGGTGCGGAACAAGCGTCAGTCTGATACCCCACTGCCATCCAAAGCGGAGCATTTCTTGGGGACCCAAACACATATGAAGAGTGGACGGCAGGAGCAGAATGAATGCCTAACACAAAAGCAGCAGGGGGTCCCCACAAGCCAGCAGCAGCCTTTGGCATGACAGGTGGTCAGCAAGAGGAGACTTCTGAGAGGTGGCCTGCACCAACCCTCTGGGTCTGAAATCTGGCAGCAAGTGCCACCAGCTTCCAGCTCCATCCTGGACAGCAAGCTCCCGCTGGGTGCCTCAGGGAGGGCATATTCCTCCAAGGAAGCACACATTCCACCCTCTTCCCACTACCATAGCTTCCATACTCAGACCAGAGTGAGAAACTCAGCTCTTTGCTGGGGGGGGGGGCAGGCGTTGATCTGGCAGGCAGATCTGCCAGGCTTGGGCAGGAAGGTGCAGAGTCAGCAGCTGGCCTGGAGCCCCCAATGGTCAGCATTTTCAACTCTGAGACGAAAAGTGACACAATGTTGCTCTCTGTGGCACTGGCACCAAAGTGCAACCACTGCTGATCCATAGCAGCCCATCCAGGTTGGGCAGAGCAGGTCCCACACGCAGCTCAGGGACGATGAACACCAGCCTAACTGTGATGTGGCCCCTGAAGGCCTGTGTGCCCACACTTGGGCCGCTGCGGTCTCACTAGCACAACAGAGTCAGCGCAGGAACCTCAACGGGGAGCCTCAGCCACCCCAACACTAATGTACTGCCTGGGGAGGTGGGCAGAGATGGTGACTCTCACGGGCACACGTACAGGTGGATGCTGAAAAACGCTAAATGCCAGGACGGCAGCATCGGGAAGCAGAAGGCATCCGGCAGCCGTCAGCACCCACCTTCCTTGTGCTTTAAGCAGCATAATCTTTTTTTGCTTCTACATTTGCATTTTTAGGAATGATGATCTGAATGGAAGTGGAGCTCCTGAGCAAATGCTCCCATTTCCTGGGTATTTTTTCTCTCGTCTCCTGGCTCCCCTTCCTCCCCTGGAGACCCTACACATAGAAATGCCAGGGAAGGGCGCCCACATCAAAGACTAACCATGATCAGCTCCAGAGGAGGCTGACTGGGACAGGGTTGCAGCCCTGTTCACTCATCTTCTCCTTTAACAACAGGAATTATAAAACTTAGTTAATATGGTTAAGTTTCTCCTGGGCAAGGCAGGGAGATGGAGGGATGTTCACAGGGGAGCGGTAGCAAGTCTTCCTCCGGCCCAAGGCGGAGGGCAAAGGGAGAGGAAGGGCGAGACAGGGAGAGGACCCGGCGTGGCCCCTCCTGCTGTGGCTCCCTGACGCCCACCTTGTGGCGGAGTCGGTCGTTCTCATCCCTGCAGATGGAAAACTGCTTCTTCCATTGCTCCACGCTGGCTGCGGACTCCTGCAGTGCAGTGGTCAGCCGGGCATTGCTCTCCCGCAGGGTCTGCAGCTCGATCTCCCATTTCTTCACGTTGGCAGCACTGAGGGGCAGGAGACAGGCGGGGTAGAGATGGGGGTCCCAGGGAGGGAGACAAGGGTGGCGTCTGCTGCACTGTGCCTCTGCCCACCTGGGGAAGCAGGGCCCTGCCGGCCCTCGGTCCGGCCTGAGGGAGCCTGCGCTCTCATCCATCGGTGAGCGGGGTGGGGGCTGGCTGCACAGAGCAACAGCCACCAGAGAGGGCCTCTCCCCAGGGTGAACATGTCACCTTGCTGGGCTATTTTCTTAAAGACTTGCCTTAGAAGAGAATGGAGAGATAGGGCTTCATTCCCTGCCAACCGCCTGCACAGAACCCCCTTCCTGCAATAAGCCCAAGACAGAGGTACCGCACTCGGGGGGGCATCGCGGCTCTCTGAGGGGCTCATGAAAGCCACGGACACCTCTCTGGAGACCCAGGACCTCGGGTTTAAACAACATGCACACAGACAGCCTGGCTCGAGGTAAAAATGGCACTACATCACTCTCTGTGTGGGAAGGAGCGCCGGCTGTCCCCTGACCTCGTCACCTTGGGGCTGTGAGGAGATGGAGTTCTGCGGAACACTCTACCCTCGCCACAGAGGCCTCCTGTTCTACCTTTTATTCTATGTACTCGGTGAGGACAAAGTTTAAAACAAACAAACAGGAATCAGGTTCCCCTCAGCCATTGCCTCCTCCTCTTGGAGGCCAATCTGTGGTGCTGAATGTGACCTCAGGTGACAGGGCACAGCTGCACGTGACAAGCCCATAACTTTCGCAGGCTGAGGAGTGTCCTCTTCCTAAAGGCCTTTTAAAATTTTTAAAGCAAATGAAACTGTGACAGAATAATCTGTGTTATCTTTTACCCACAGCCTCAAGGAACTAGGAATGTTACTGGAGAACAAACACTTTCAGTTTCAAATACTACAGACTGAAAAAATAGTAAAAATGTTATTATCTGATGAATTCTAGAGTTGGTGACTGAGAATTTACGCTGATTTAGGAAATGACTTCACATCCATTCCTGTAACTCACTTGTTCATTAAACTCAGATTTGAAAACATTTATTTTTGTTTGTTGGTTTGCTTTTTGGTGCCAGGGATTGAACTCAAGGCCTTGCACTTCCTAGGCAAACACTCTAACCACTGTGCTAAATCCCCAGCCTTGAAAACATTTATTTTTAGGAATGAAACATTTTCATCCGCAGCCCAGTGTGACTTAAACAACTAAGTCCTCACAATTGCCTGGTGAGTAAGAAAAGAGACCGGCCACAGTTTTGTCTTTCACCTGACAACAAGCCAGAGTCCAAAGCCAGGTGGTAGAATCAAAGGCTCTCACATGCTTGCTGCATCCCCAGGTCGGGAAGTAAGCGCCAACACTGGCCAGGCCAGCAGGAAGGCGGCTCCGGCTGTGGAATGTGACTGGCTGCCCTGAGTGAATGGCAGGCAGTGCGGATGATGGGAAGATTTACTTTTAGCTGTGCGACCCTGGCCGAGAGTCATCTGATCACCTGGGACTCAGTTTCCTCATCTGTACAATGTGGGGAGTTAAAACAGGATGGGTCCTAAAATGACACCACTCTAAAATGGGCAAGCCTGGGAGGGAAGCTCCTCAGCCACAAAGAGGAGCCTGGGGAAGGCTGGGGCACCGGCCGGGCCAGCAAGGTAATCTGCAGGCAGCCATGGGCCGGTTCTCAGGACACAGAAACATGAGCACAGCTCGTATCCTTCTTAAAAATTTAAATCTTCTTGATTCCAGTTTGGGGATCATGTTAAATGCATAGCTCTACTTAGCAGAAACTGATACCTTATAAAATAACAAGGCTCTTCACCACTTCCCAACAGAACACACCACTCTGTGTTGAAGTGATGGACATGCTACTTACTCAGACTTGTCCACATGTGTTTAATGTCACAAACAGGTATGAATATGGTCGACTAAAAATAAAAAAAATTTTAAAAAGGAGAAAACATCTGTGTTTCTATCTGTCAAATGATTAATGTATGAATCTCAAAATCATTTTAAAGATTGCTTCAGGCAGATCTTGTACAATTTTTGTCACGTTTATTCTTAGGTATTTTACGATCCTACTTCATATAGTAAAGGAAATCTCTTCTTCAAGTACATACCCCGTGTACCCACGTGATGTTTTTTACCCACTGACTTTTGTGTGATTTCGTATTATTTTTTGTTGTTTCTCAGGTTTTCAAATGCTTCTGTTAGCTCTTCAAGACTCAATTTTATTAAATATGAATACATGATAAATGTGTCTCCTCAAAAACAAAGCAAAGCCACAGAGACACTCCATATACTCACACTCACCCACCCACACACACACGGCCACACTCACATATACACTTTCTCACATTCACACATATACTAACTGATGTGGATGTGGCTGGCCAGACAGAGAAGGGCCACGAACGCGAAGCCTCTTGGTTTTCCTCTGAGCAAGAGACAAGACCGAGCAGGGCCCGGTCTCCTCCCCGTTCTCTGAAACCCCGCCCCGGGACGCGCTGGTGCAGAGAGAGCAGGACCCGGCTTGCAGCCAGCCTCACCTCTGTGTCAGAGCGATCTTCAACTTGTCGTTCTCGGACTTGAGGTGTGTTTCGGCTGGACCCGCGTGAGAGGCCTTTTCATCGTCCGTCCCGTTGACGCTGGATGCCTGAGTAGAAGACAGGGTTTGACACCGAGATTCCTGCCAAAGTGAATTACCTTCACACATTACTGCTCATCCCCACAGCGGGAGGAAATCAGGCACAATGAGAAACTGTGTTTGTGAGCATGGACAAAGCAACTTATCCGACCAGAAGGCAGTGAATACTAACAAGTCAAAGAGGCTAACGAAGGCTTGATGTTATGGGGAAAACTTCTAAAGAGTCCACACAAGACCACAGTCTGCCCACCTAAGTGACACGAGAACACCTGGGACCACATTTAAACTTTCAGATAAACCTAGCAAGCTTGAGTGTCTGCACCATAAGACGGAAGGCGCAGGTTAGAAGGAAGGAGGGATGATGAGAAACGACAAAGAACAGGTAATAGTGAACAAAGGCAGAGAAAAAGTATTAAAGCTGAGACAACTTAAAAATTCTTGGGCTACAGAGAATCTAAAAAAAGGAGCCAGACAGGGACGCTGCTGTCTCCATTACTACTTAGCACTGTTATGAATATCCTGAAGTTTTTCTGCAATAAGCCAGAGCACTGGGAGGTGAAATCTCACCTGGTCTTGGATAAGATCTGAGATCTTCTTTAGCCTCCAACAAGCACAGAGGCAAAGGAAAGAACTATGAAGGGAATGATGTGTAAATGTGACTAATTTCAAATTCCTACGTTGCAAAAAACCTCATGAACAAAATTAAAATGCAAACAAAAACCTGGGGAAAATATTTGCAGCAAATACTGTCTGCAAAGTGCTAATGCCTTTCCTCTGCGGAAGGGCTTATAGAGCCCTTACCATTCAGAGCTACATACTGAAGTATTTAATCCATAAATTTCAAATATGGACAAGAGAGTGGACATGGAGGGGTACAGGTAAAGCAACTGGTCAAAAATTCCTAATTAATAAAGCTGACTTACCCACGGGTACCTGGAGGTTCACTGGACAATTCTGCCTAGTTTTATATGTGTTCAAAGTCTGTCATATTAAAAAAATGTGTAAAGCCCTTAGGAATCAATACAAAAAAGATAGTTTTTTTTTAAAAAAGGACAGACTATTGGTATTTAAAAAAGAAAAAATACATATAAACAAAAATATTTAATGTCACTAGAAAATAAATAAAAGATAAAAAAGCCAATGAGATACATTTTTCATCTGTCAAATCAACAAAGCTTTGTTAGTGAAGGATGCCCCAGGTTCTAGGAGGTTAGTGGACTAAGTCCTGTCACAACACACTGGAAGACTGGCCATAAAACAGTTTTGAATGGGGACAGAGAAGGTGGTTTTCATTCTCTTCTTAAATTGTGGGACATGCTTTATTTCTACAGTAAACACATAATGCTTTTATAGTCACAAGACCCATATTGTTTTGGTAGGTAGGTTGCTTAAGTCTTCAACTACTGGGAAAACATGGTCAAAGTATTTCTTCTCTCAAGAGATTCAGGAAAATAAGCAACTGATTTCTAAGAAAAAGAAAAATGTATAATAGCTCTACATCTGGGGAAATATCAGGAAAGGTAAATAAAAGCTAAAGTTTTGAGAGAAAAACTCATTTCTATATAATTAATATATACACCATAATATCTTATTGGATATACTGTTTTTTTAAAGTTTAAAATACTTTTCGGGGGACAAATATTAAAACAAAACCATCTATAGAGAAATTCTGACATTTAAGTTTAAAGAGAGCAGTAAAATACATGATGTTCAGAAAAAAGGCTATATATATGTTTTCTGTTTGTTTGTCTTGAGATGGGGTCCCACTATGGAGCCCAGGCTGGCCTTCAACTTGTGGTCTTCCTGCCTCAGCCTCCTGAGTAGCTAGGATTATAGGCATGTGAAGACAGTGTATTAGAAACTCTCTACACTATGGAACATTTCTATAAAACATGTGTGCAGTTTTATAGCTCCTCAGAGATTACCAAGTAATTGGTTTACTAAATTAATGAGTAGTGCTCAGATTATATTAAAGTTATTTACAAAGGTTTGTGAGAGGCCCTGTCCAGCTGCAGCCTCATATATACTCATTTCCATAAATCCATCGGGGTATCTTTGGTCTGATAAGCTTAGGACAAGCTGTGGGGAATGTGACTTGAGACAGATCTACCTGTGCATGGGGGCACACACCTGTACTCCTAGCACTCTGGGAGACTGAGACAAGAAGATTACAAGTTTGAGCCCAGTCTGGGCAACTTAGCTAGACCCTGCCTTGAAAATAAAAAAGGCGGTTGAGAATGTAGCACAGTGCAAAGGCCCTTTGATCCCCAATACTGCCAAAAAAAAGACCTAACTTGTGCCTTTGTCTAGCAGCCCAAGCTGCCGAGTCTCCAGCAGGCCCAGGGTCCCCAAGTGCTCTCCCCCCCGCTCTACGCTCTGTGAGCGCCAAATGCTGGAGCTGCCCTACCTGGGGGGAGTGACGCTGGAACTTCTCCCCCTCTGTCTTCTTTGCTGGCTCCTTCCCCAAACCCAGCTCCTTTTCTGGGGCTCTGGCTTCCATCTTCCTCCCCTCACTGCTTCTGTGAGGCTGATGGTCAGGTCTAGAGTTGAGCATGGTGGCTCCAGACACCCAGGCTTCCGGGTTGCTATGCTTGGAGCTGTCCTTGTTTGAACCGTAGCTGTCTCTGTCCTGCTCCGGCCCCCCATGACCTTCCTGACACTCTTCCTGCCCTTAGTCACTCTCTACCTGCCTTACCGTAAGCTGCATATGACCCTCATACCAATTCCAGATCACTGGTCACAGAAGACCTCCAATGTCCACCAACTACCCAGAACAAGCCAACAGTTAGTAAATAAACTCCCCACTAATGGAGAACGCAGGTCTCTTGCAGTATTCTGGGCACATCTGTGCATCCCCATCCAGCTCCACCATTATGCTCATTCCTGACCCAACTCTCTGGTCCTGAAGTCCCTCTATCCCTGAATCTTTCTGCCAGGCCTTTTTACCACTCCATATGCCAATGCAGACATCGAGAACACTGGTTTTTTTATTTTAGGCTAAAATGGGTCCTTTTCAGTCAATCATCACACTTCTAAGCAGACAGACTACTCAATTACTGGCACAGATAAATCTCCTCAGACTGAGAAACAGCTGTGGGAATACCATCTCCCACTTGAATTTTGTCTGAAGAAAAAAAAAAAGGGAGAGAGAGACACACACGGCTTTCCAGTATAAAATTTCCTCTCTTCCGGCCCAAGGCCCAAGGTGCCTGCCTCCGCTGAGCATCCTAATGGAGACCCCGCCTCCATGGCAGGACGCACGCAGCCTCGCCACTGGCTTTGCACAGCGGTCACAGAATACCTCTTGGGGGCCGGGAACCAGCATTAACTCTGATTCCACCAACCATTCCTGTCTTGAAAAATTAAACAGTCTCATAAAAACATGTCACATCCATCTCACTGTGAGCAGGCTAGTAGTTGGAAAGGCCCTCAAAATACCCTACCGCTAAAATTCTCTGTTTCTTGCCAAGAGTGACAAGGAATGAGGCATCTCAATCACACATCACGCTCAATTTACTTCGCGGACAAATCACTTACTTGGGAATGATTACTCGAGGCCTCGATTTTCTCCTGGGACTTTTCTCTGGCAAGTTTGGCAGCTTCTTTTACCTCCTGAAATTTCTCTGCAAACTGAACATGAAAAAGTTATTAAGGTTTTGATTAGTCTTATTCATGGCTGCTATTCAGAACCATCTATATTATCTTCCATCCAATTTTAAGCCAATAAATCCTGTATAAATGCAGAAGAAATGAACATAGGGAATTCTTTTTTTTTTTCAGTAAACACTGTTGGCCAAGATGAGACTTGAGTAAGTCTCAACTGACTGAAGCTGGTTTGATAATGAAGTATTAAAAACAAACAAGTTAAAATCCCCAAGTTAACAGTAACATACAAAAGCCACAGAAGAAATACAGCTACATCAAAGAAGGAATCCATGGAAAACTTCACAACCCTTATTGTATAGGGCTCCGAATGCTTATAAGTCAATATCATGAGAGAGAAAAACACCCAAAAAATTTGGAGAAAGGAATGTTCTAGGTTTCAAAACCTTAAGACACAAAACAGTGAAATGCAACATGTAGCTTAGGATTAGATGCTTGATTGTCACTCGATCTGCCCTAAAGTACTTCACAATTACAGAGATGAAGAAATACGTTGGAATGTTAATAACTGTGAAATGTAGGTGATATGTACAAGGTATTACTTATTCTAAGCCTTCTGCTTTTTTAATGTTTTAATAGTTTCGTTCTAAAAAAGGTCTTAAAAATCTCAGGGCAATTGTATCAATCACCAGCTCACAGCCACTGACGAGGCAATGGACTTTAATTCGCAAATACACTGTTTGAACAGAGAAAAGGCAATGCCCGTATTATACAGCAAGGGGAAGCTCAACATAGTCGCTGAGAAACAAAAAGAGCTAACAGGCTGCAGGGTGCAGGCTGCAGAAAGGCCTGTGGTCTGGCTGAGGACTCAAGGCTCTCCCGAGCGTCTTCACAACACCAGAGACAGCAGTCTGCCCCAGGAAACCCTGACAGACAACAGGTGCTGGAGAGCGCTGCTGCACCACAGCCTAGGCCAGCGGCGGCGAGCCTGCGGCCTGTGTGCCGCTGCGGGCTGTTTGTTATTGCCGAACGCTCCAGAAGGTTCGCGTCGCTGGGTTAGGTGCAGAAGGGCAGCTTTTCTGTTTCTGCCTGTGTTGCTTCCTCAGGCACTATTAAGAAAGCCAACTCCCCCAGAGCTGTCAGGGGGAAATCACATTACCTGCTGCTTAGAACACGGGAGGCTCAGCCGGGATAGACCAAGCCCCTTCCTCTCTCTGAGGACTCTGTCAGCCAAACTTCACATCCTGAACTCCTTGATGGCAGAGCCCCTGCCCCTCCCCACACACCTGGCCGAAAGCGGCCAGAGGGAATCTGACTCTTGAGGAGGAAAACCACAATACGGAAGTCTATGGAGGATGCTGTCTACACTCAAATAGGCACTAAGAACATTTCAGAAAATAAGCTTAGAGCCTAATGAAATAGGAAAAGCTCAGTCAAACACATACTTTAAAAAGACATGTTACTAGCAGGTTCATGATGGAACTGAACAAACAGGTGAGGAATGGGCGCTACCAGTCAGAGAAAAATCGGCTGTGACAGAAGAGCCATAAATTAATGAGGAAGATCACTCAACATATAATTTCACTTTAGTAAATGGACCGGGGGGGGTAAATCCTTACCAAAACCTACTAGCACGGTACATTACTAATAAGTTAAAGAGCTAAGTATGAGAAAAAGTCAAACTTCTAAAATTTGGATGCAAACGGAATGAACATTTATCAAACAATTTTCTAAACTTCGAAGAAACAACAACAACAACAAAAAAAATCACAAAAGTGACAGGCCTGACTACATAATTTAACACATTTGAATATAAAAAGGAAAAAAAAACCTAATTCAGAAGGAAACAGCCTGGGGGAAAATATCTATAGCCTCACTAAGACAACAGAAAAAGAGCTATTATTTTTACTATAGAAATGGTTAGTATGAAATGAAAAGGAAAATATGAAAACCCCAACAGATAAATGGTGAACTTCATGAATTAAAAACAAAATAACTGAACAACTTATAGAAAAGATTGTTCAGCCTCGCTAGAAATGCAAATCAAAATAATGAGGTGCCATTCTCTGCCTGCTAAATTAGCAAACACTAAATACGATTATAAACCGCAGTGCTGGCAAGCTCTTTCTTGCAGTGTTGTGTTTTGGTACAGGCTCGATGAGAAGCAATTTGGAAATGTGAATCGTAAGTAGGAAAAAAACACCTTTATACCCACTGACTCAGTGATATCGCTTCCAGGAAACTATTCTGTGAAAATAAAGGAGAACATGGGGGGAAAAAAGGCCTTCAATATAACCATCATAATCCTAGCAATATCCACAATTACCAAAACCTGGAAGCAACGCTCGTCTGGGAGACCAAAGGGAGAGCGCCTCCCTTCACAGCCGGCACGGTGAGGAGTGGACGGTGCTTTGTGAAGACCCCTCCAAGTCCGAGGCTGTCTAATGTTCCCCCATCACTCAAAAAAGCATCTAAGCCTATAAATTTGGAAAACACAGTTTTAGGAAAAATATTTTTAAAACCTATGGTCCTATCACCCAGAGATAAGCACTAACCACATAAACTTAAGATATTTTTCTATCTGGACATATGCATCCATCTCACACATTTCTTTAAAAAAATGGGATCACATTGCACATGTCATTTTATAATCTCTTTTGAACTTCATAGCATAATAACACTTCCAGGCAATTATACGAACTTCTACTGCATTATCTCAGTTGCTGCATAATTAAGAATATACTGAAAGATATACTGAGTTATTTAAACAATTTCTTACTGTGGGATGTTCAAATTCTTTCCTTCCTCTCTGTCTCTCTCCCTCCCTCCCTACATTCCTTCATCTGTCCATTCCACTACCCCTCTCGTCTCCTTCCCTCTCTCCGTTTTTTCCATTCTTATAAAGGATGCTGCAAGAAAATTCTTGTAGCTAAGTTACAATGACTTCTATAGAACACATTCCTGTAAATGAAACCTAGGGATCAAAGGTTTCTGAAATATGCTGCCAAACTCTCAAGTCTTTGTTTATTAAGGTCATTTTCTGCATAATAATTTTAATCAAAATCATCATCGTCATCATAGAAAATGAGAGGGGATTAGAGCTTGCTTTTATATACGCCTTCTTTTGGCCTGGCCATGGAAGACCTGTGGCAGCCACCGCCTATTCAAAATTCCCTTTTTGTCTCTTTTCTTAGCTTAACAGAACCTCAACTTTGTCTGCAGCAGCAGATTTCCTAGGTGTTGGAAAATGAGAGCCTGGCCCAAGCTGGTCACAGGAACCTCTGTTTATTTCTGAGAGGAGTGGGCGAGGGACCCCGACTGACAATGACACCTACAAGGTCTTCCACGGGGATCTCCAAGCAAAGTGTGCAGCACCAACCTTCTGCCTGCTCACACTTGCAATGAAAACAGATGTGATGAATCTTGGGAAGCCATCTTATCACCGTGACAGAAAGAAACACACACACACGCACACACACACACAAAACTCCCAGACCCACCTCAGGACATGTCTTCTGCATAAGAAAAACCCAATTTGCTTAAGCACTGCGATAAGCTTTCTGTTACTTGCAGCCAAACACATTCTAACTAAAACATATTGAAAGGATGATTAAAATCATCTATTCAAAAAACAGAACCTTAAATCTGGTGACAGAAAGGAAGGAGGCTGGGCAATGTTCTTCCTACCCTGGGCTAACGGAGTAACTGCAGGGGACAGTGTGAGTTACAGATGAAATCACCGAAATAGGTGAAAAGCAAATGCCATCCCTGTATTAGAGGTGAGATGGGCACAGCACGGGGCACTTGGGACCCCACCCTGGATGGCTGCCCCTTAATAGCAGAATGTATCTCCACACGCCTGTGACAAACGAGGGGGGCCAACCTCAGAACTGTGACCACTTGAGGTTGGACGTCAGAAAGAATCTACAGTTTAATAACCACCTCATTCTTCATTCATTCATTCATTCATTGAGACAGGGTCTTACTAAGTCACTAAATTGCCCAGGCTGTGTTCAAACTTGCAACTCTCCTAGCTCAGCCTCCCAGAGTGCTGGGATTACAGGTGTGCATCAGCATGCCTGGCTTTGTTCTTGTATTTGGTTCTCATCCCTTTGTCTCTTTTTCCAATTCTCTTCCTTTTACCAGAACACGTAGATCCCTTTTCAACATGCTTCAGTATGCCAAGGTGTTACGTCTTCCCCTGGGGGTGGACAGTCAAGTCCCAGTTCACACGCAGCTTCCGCTATTTCTGGAAAGCCTATCTACGAGTGGAAAGAGTGAAAAGCTTCCTTGCAACGCTTTTTGGATGGTGGTTATGAAGTGGTCCTTGTAAGGAGAGCTGTTAGGACCAAGGTATCTACTTTCCTCCCGGGGGTTGGAAAGAGGAGTATGTACAGCGTGTTCTCAAGTGGCAATGCTCACACCAGTGTTTCTTTCTCCAGTCCGAGGGTCTGATTCCCAGTCCCCGGTGGGCAGTCTGTGGGCGGCCGCTCTGGAAGTCAGTGCCACTCCGCCACAGCTGTCCCTCAGCGCACGCCCTGGGAACCCTCAGACCCAAGTTCCTCCAATGCTAGCTAATTGCCACTTGTCGAGACGGCTGGCCTCACTTCATGGTAATTTATCAGTGTGTGGTTAATCGCTCACTTCAAGGAGAAGGGAGAAAGTTGATCTGAAATATTTTGGACAGGGGAGACATGAGAGCTTATCTGAGAAGTCCTTGTGACAAGGGTAGGTCACAGCCACAGGGCGGAGACTCCAGTGCCCAGAGCCTGAGACTAGGGTAGGACACGCGTCCTTAACGACAGGACGTTTCCTTCTGTGGGGTGGGGGGGAATCAGAAGTGGCCGCCCCTGGAAGCAGGCACAGCTCCAGGTCTCTTCAGTTCTCAGAGCACAAAGAACTGAACTTTAACAACCTGCTCCAGTTTTGGCTTGAGTTTTCCTTTTGATTCTTTTCACAGAAACATTCCCTGTTCGTCCTTCCTAGCACTGCGATTCCTCCAAAGATGAAGAAATAGCTGCAGGAAGCCACGAGTGATTCACACCATCACGTACATTAGGAAAGAGCTTGTCGCCTGGACAGAGTCCGCAGCAAGTGCTGAGATGGACCCAGTCGGGACCCAGGAGCGTCCCAGTGGTCGGGGCCTCCCGATGCCATTCCTTTGGGCATGAGCCAGGATGCAGGGGCCACTGGGTGTTGGGGATGCTCCCATCCCCGCAGAGACCTCTGCAGGAGAGAAGCCCCCTTCAGACCAAGGTTCTGGCCACTTCTCCTTCCCGTCATCACCACACTGGTTTCCACTCTCCCCGGATTCCCTCCGTCCTCGCGGCACCCATCTCAAAAGAGGGCATCACCTCTTCTGCCCATCACCATCCCGGGGTCTCCGCCTCCCTCATCTGCTCACCAAGTTCTGCCAATTTGGCTTCATCACTTTAAAATCTCCCCAATTCTGCATCAGCGCTACCTTGAACTAAAACAATCTGACCCGCGCCAGCTTCTGACCTGCTGCCAAAAAACGAGGGGAAAGTCTCCCCAAAGTGCAAATCTGATCACTTTACTTCTGGGCTTAAAATCCTTCTCGAGTCAGAGAACAAAGTCCAGAAACTCCAGCATGACCTCCAAAGCCTTCCTGGGGCTGCTGCTAGCAGCACCCCCACCCCTGAATCAGGGACACTCCTGACCCGCCGCAGCTTCCCTCACAGCGCCACAGCTTTGCTGTTCTACTCCAACGATCAGGAGGACCATGGCAACAGGAAGCCCTCACTGTGGGCCGAGCTGGACCATCTCACTGTGCCATGGGCATGGGAGAGGTGGCCTGCCCAGGTCTACATCCAGGGGAAACGGCTAAACCAAGCTGTGTGAGAGGGGACACAAAGTTGGATAGTTAATGACAAGAGATTGGGGAAATGGCAATGTGAACGAGCACAAATGGAACTAGAGCCTGAACAAAGGCATGTTTCACATGAATGTCGGGTAGAAATCGCCATCCTTCACCGAAGAGTCTTTCACACCAGGCATCCAGCTCCAGCAGCCTGCTGATGGCTCAGAAGGCTCACTGCACTGCCGAGGGCCGACACTGCCTTGGAAACACTCCTGCTCTCAGAGCCACAGCCACCTGACTGTAGGATGTGCCGGGCCCAGCTGCCAACATGGCAAACCTCCCACCCTGCACCTCGGCTCCTGGGGAGAGCTAGGCCCTTCCTCCCCAAGGCAGCAGCAACTCATCCCCTTCCTGCAACCTGCCGTGCCTCTGCCAGCACACCCACCCGTGTGCTTCCTGTACCACATGATACCGCTTCAATCGGGGGAGTCTGCAGAGACTGCAAATGCAGTGAAGCTGCCAGAGGATTCTCCAGTGCTCACAGTCCCCTCTCGGCCAGAAGAGCAGGCTGCTGGCTACCACACTTGCCAGGCCACGGTACCAGATGACGGGGGAGGTCCCCTCTGTCATCACATCTACCTCGGTCACGTTCCTCACTGCCGGGACAAAACACCTGACACGATGTGAAGAAGAAGAGGTGTATTTTGGCCCACGTTTCAGTCCACAGTTGGCTGGCTCCAAGGCAAGATGGGACGGCACAGGGACACAGTGGAGGGAGGATCCAGAAAGGGAGATGCACCTCTCCAGGTCAGCCCGCTTCTTCCAACCAGACCCCACCACCAAAGAGCGAGTCAGCTAAGAGCCCCATAATCCAGCTGCCTTCCGAACATGCCAGGCTTTGAGGGCCATTTTAGATCTCACCCAGAACATTCCACCACTGGCCCCCAAAAGACTCATGCACATCTCTTTGTGACATGCATTTAGTCCAGCTCTAACAGATGCCAAAATCCTAACAGTTCCAACACTGCTGGAAAGCCCAAGTCCAAGTGTACTCTGAGACTCAAAGCAAATTTTAGCTGTGAGCTCCCATAAAAGTCAAAAAGAAAGTTCAACGTTTCCCACATAAACTCTGTAGTTCCATGTCCAGCACCCAGGGCAAGTTGTGCTGTTGTGATATGAACTCCAAAGGGCTTGGGTGACCATGCGGCTATAGCACTGCTGGTGGCTGCAGTTCTTAAGGCTTCTCTCTTGGGCTGGCTTTGCTCACTCCTTGTGGCCATCCTTATATGTTCTCCAAGTTCCTGGGCTCTCCACTGCACTTCTGGCTTCACTCTTATGGCTTCACACACTGCCCTCTCAGGGCACACTGCATGGCCTGGCAGGCCTTCTTTTGAAGCTTGAGTGGAAGCCTCTCTGACCCCACAACTTTTGTATGTATTCTGCATGCCTGTAACACCAGCACCACATGGATGATCCCAAGGTCTGCCACCAACTCAAACAGTAGCTGGGCACCCTTGAATCACAGCTGCGGTGGCTTCTGAGTGCCTGCATGGCTGACCACTGTGAAACAAATACTGCAAACCAAGCACTTGCCTAGCATGCATGAGGCCCTGGGTTCAATCCCCAGCACTGAAAAAAAAAAGAATAAGGTTTTGCTGAGGATGTAGCTCAGAGGTGGCCCTTATTGAGCATGGTGCCCCAGAGTTCTCTTCTCAAACAAAAGCTTTATGTCCTTGCACTCTTGAGCATGCAGTGGGTGGGGTCTTGCTGATTCCTGGGATGCCCTCGAGGTAACATTTCTATTGTCCCCCTGTAATGTACTTGGGCTTCTTTTTAATGCTAATCTTCTCAGCAATCAAGATCTCCTTAGCCAAAACTTTGCAGGCTCTTCATTTCAGGGGAAACTAAAAACTTTTCAAATGGGCTTTATATTCCTGATTTTCAGTATAAACCTGGCTAAAAGCAGCAACTAGTATCCAAACTACAGACTGAACATTGGGCTGCTTTAAAATTTCCTCTGCCAGAATTATTACTACACTGCCCTTAATCTCAGTCTCCTGCAAAGTCTCAATGAGGTAGAGTAGGATGTGGCAAAAGCTGGCTGCGAAAGTAGACGTGACCTGTTAATTACAAAATCCTAAACAGATGCGACTTCTCCCAAGAACAGCCTAGACCTGACATCAGCCTGAGGTGTGAGACCTCAATATTCTCCTCTCAGGACCCAGATGTAGAAGTACTCGAGGGTTTCCTTGAGATTTCGACACTATAAAATAAAGAAAGCCATGAGGAGCCGGTGCTATCATATCTTTTCATGATAGCTCATACCATGTCTCTCAGACGTGGAACATATTTTTATTTTCTTTCTTTACTTTTTCTTTGTTTGGCCCAAACTTGCCCTACAGAGCTAGTTCCTCTCCCAACCTCTGTTTGCCATTTTGAACAGACTGTGATGCTGCTTTTGACCTGCCTCATGTCAACTAGTCAGTATTACTTTCACTCCAAATATTCTTACCATGTACCTGGAGCTCCTCCAGCATCCTAAAAGGAAAATTATTCCCCTAAAATAGGCTTCCAACCCCTTCATGTGGCTGCATGATGCTGCTCAGCAGCAGTCTGTTCCCTCAGTTTCCCCAAGTCTGTGGTCAGCCATGTTCTGCCCTTGAATACCTTTCTAGCCATCCAAGGTGTCTAGACCCTTGGAGAAGCAAACCAAAACCGTGAATCCTGTCCCCACAAATAAAGCAACATATACCTCCCAACCCAACTGTGTGGCACTTGAAGGGATGTAAGAACAAGTATCACTTGAGTCCCTTCTCTGAGGGCGCCAGTCACTGACACAGACGGCTATCAAAGATAACAGTACCACCCTTTAGAAGACACAAGCTTATTTCATCAAGATGCGTTGTGGCTGAATCAGGAACATGGCCTCTTTCTTGGTAGTACTAAGGTAATAACACTCCAATAACTCTTCTCACATGAGTCCTAAAAAGTCAGTCAGCACAACGGGGGCAAACAAGCCAGCCCCTCCGAGGGTACAGTGACCTGCTGGGCCCAGGGAGCAGCAGCTGGTACCCAACGTGGGGAAGACCGGCCTTGCCACTTCTCCGTGCTGCAACCTCAGGTCAAAGCAGCATTTGTTAGAGATGAATTTCCCTTCCCCAACCAGCTGCTCCAAGGAACCTGGTATTGTGGAAAAGCACCTACTCTAGCAGCCCTGCAATGCCAGCAGGGTGAAATGGAAGCTGGAAAGGAATCTTGCTCACCAAGAGCACCACTCCATCCCTCAAGGGCAATTTCTCAATGAAGGCGGCGCATCCAGTGTGGTGCTGGATGAGGACTACATACCTTTGTCAGCAGCTGCTCGGAGGAAAACCCCAGACCAAACACGGTGTTGGCTCTGCTGTCAGCCCACTGCCCAAACTTCTGCGATGTTTTGGTGAAGGTCATGTTCGGTGTGATTGTGCTGTTTATGATCACCTGGAAGAAAACAGTCCGGGGCAGAAATGTGAACACTGAGCTGGATGCCACTGTCACTCCTTGGAGCACCTCCTGCCGGCGGGGCCAGCACTCAGCCTGCTTCTTCTGATGTGCCCCAAGCGGAGTCACACACACGCCATGGCCACCACTAGCAGTCAGTCAGTCTAAAACAGGTAGAAGATCTCCCCTGAGCAGAGCATATGTCCCAAAATGGCCACGTGGTGCCCCAAAGCTGCTGGCATCAGAACACCCTCACGGCTGGTCGCGGCACCTGTGCTCAGAAGAACCCAATCCCACAGCTTTCCCAGTCGCTGCAGCCCGTGGCCAGCTCTCTGAGCAGCTGGTGCCCACGCCTTCCCAACAGGAAGACGCACTCTGGGATGATTCGTAGAGGGCTGATTTATGAAGAGACCAATCACGCCGTGTGAGCAGTGTAAGGCCCCTGTGAGGCAGTGATGGCGAACCTTTTAGAGACCAGTGCCCAAACTACAACCAAAACCCACTTATTTATCACAAAGTGCCAACACTGCAATCAAACTTGAACACTGAGGTTTTAGTTTAGAAAAACAACTCACACATTTTTTGTCTTAAAAGCAAAACAAGTAACACGTGTGCCGTAAGCTCACCACCACTGCTGTACACGATACTCACTGTCACCACTCCTCAGCCTACAAGGAAGACGGGACCGAGGCTCAGACCCTGAAAGAGGAGGGTCACGTCGAGCAGGCTGCCTTGAAAAGGCAGGTGCCCCTAGGTGAGAGACACAGCTACAACATGTGGCTGCCCCAGGACGGGGAGACGGGGGGAGTCCCTTCCCCTCTCTCCCTCTCTGAGCCTCATTTTCCACTGGCCAAAACCAATTAGAAGCCGGAGGACCTAGGGTCCATTGATGTCATTGCAGGTCAGCCTCCAGAGTAAAAGGATGATATCCAGCATTCACTCATTCATTCAACAAACATTCATGAAGCATTTACCATATGCCAGGCAATCTGCCAACCAAAGAGACAAAGATAGCAAGCACAGCCTATAAAGAGATCTGCCTGCTGTTACCAGACATGAGTAAGAAATGCAGGCAGGGGGTGGGGTGTGGAAAACACAGGTCCAAACCGTGGGCCGGGGCAGGGGTTTGCGTCTAAGACCTCGGAGGCTGGTGGGATTCTGGCTCAGGTCAGGCAGGCCGACATGGTAGAACCAAGGCAGACGCAGGCAGGGAAGCCAAGTGGCTGGAAGCTGCATCAGAATGAGCGGATCCCAGGGAGCCACCTCTGCTCACCTCTTAGTTACCTGGATCCTGAAGGCCAAGGAATGCCGAGACTCATGCATTTAAAATCTTAACACTCCTTCACTGCAAACCTCTGCGGCAGCGTGCGCCAACACCCCCCTCCAAACGACAGTGGGCAGGGAGGGGCTGAGAAGAGTATAGCACACGGCCCCCAAGCCTGCCCCAAACAGGCTGTCCCAGTCAGTCGACTTGAAACCAAAGTGACACTCTGGTGTTACTTCAGAACCTAGCCGTTTCTAAGGTACTTGTTCAGAAAATCTTTTATTTAGAATTCATTTCTACAGAAGGAGAAACTGAGGCTCGACAAGGTCAAGTGACTTGTTAGAGATCATAAAACTAGGAAATGTCTAAAAAGGGTACGACGTATACATTAACAAAGAAAAAGTCGATTGATTTCAAAAGCAAAATCTATTTATCCTGCTAAGGGGTGCACTTAGCGCCTTAACTGTGTGAACTCGTCATCAGTTTGGGGGGCATTCTCAACCTCTCTGCGTGAACACTGCCTCAGCTCCCTCTCTTACCCTGCACCTCCCTTGAGGGCTCCAGTTACACACACGCTAGATCTTCTGAGGGGCCCAACATCTTCTTTACTCAGTAATTATTTTCCCCAATTCTTGGCTCTCTCTTCTTCAATTCAGTATTTTTTTTACTGATGTTTTCCAGTTCAAGAATTTTGGCTTTTAATGCAGCCAATCTACTATTAAATCCATCTACTGAGTTCTTCAGTCCAGGTATTATACTTTTAAATTCTAGAATAGCCATGTGATATTTTCAACATTAAATTCTAAGACCCTGGGAAGATTCTTCATCTATTTTATTCATTCCCCCTGTATCTCTTATATATTAATCACAGTTACTTTCAAATTCATGATGCAAACTCTAAAATTTGAGTCTGTTTCTATTAAGTTTTTCCCTTCTTCACTATGGGCATAGGACACTGGGCTTTTTATTGTAACCTGTCCACCAGAGAAAGTTTCCCTTTTTCTCTCCCAGGCAAGGAAGGTGGATAAGAGATCCCTGATTCTCTGGGACACAGCTGGGTCAGGGCTGAGTTTCGGTCCTGGTAATCACTGTTTCCCACAGGCCCTTTGGGATTTCCACTGAGAGTCTCACAGTCTTTATCTCCTCTGCCTTAAAAGACTGTGGAGATTCAGGGCTGGCCTTGAGAAGTTGTGGGCTTAGTTCTATAGCCTTCCAAATACACCTGTCTTCACGATTTAGTAAATCTTCAAAGGGAAACTGGTCAAGTGATTGGGCCCACTCAAATCTGCCACTTCGTCCCTCAAGCTACACCAAAATCTCTGCTGGCTTCTCTGTCGGCCCACAGCAGCCTTTCCTGGAGACTGAGCCTGGACGTCGGGCCTCTGGCTGCTCTAAGAATGAGTCAGTGCCCAGGCAAAGGGGTCTGCAGGTGTGTGTTCAATTCTCCACTCTCCCTGAGGCTGTCATGCCTTTATTTATTTTTCTTCAGCCTTGTGGCAGGACTTTGCTTTCTCTGCACTCTAAATGTGAGGAGAGTTATACTCTGCCTCTAGGAAAATGTGCAGCCTGATTCTTTATGTTCTGGAATTCAGCAAGTGTCTTGCCACGAGTCAGCCACGAGTCTGGAACCCCTCTAATCTCCAATTTCGCCATTTTAGCCCTTCAGCCACCTGCTAACTGCATTGGTGACGCCTCTCCCACAGCAGTCTCTCTCCACTGCAGCCGCGCCCCATCCTTTAGCATGCACACAGACTTGGCAGATGACCCCCAGAGAGCACTGCCAATTCATCTCTGAGTGCTCCTCATCTCTCTGGACTTTTAGCCTCTCTAGTTCTCATCATTTCTATAGCTCTCTGGTGTCTTTAAATCACATTTATCCCCTTTTCCCTATTGTCACAGGGAAGACTGGCCTGCTAGAATCTGTACACCTTATTCAGAAGCAAAGTGCTGAATCTGTAGTTCACAGATGCAATTTACTACGTGCTTCATGCGACATTTCTCTGTGTTTATGGGGAGTATGCAGCTTCTCCTAAGATTATCACTTACTTCAATTAAGCAGTACTGTGCTCAGATATGCTAATCCAGCTAACTGGCATGGCCTCAAGCTGCATATACCCTCCAAGCCTCTTCTATCTCCCAGTGTTCACTCTGGGAGATGGAAGCAATGATTCCAGACCTCTAACCACCTACCTATCCCCTTCCTCCTCCTCCTTTAGCAAATTATGGGTATCAGACCACAGCCTATAACTGACACCCACCAAGCTCACCCTCCCTTGTCCTTGCCCCAGTCCAAACTCTCTGTATCATCTGATGTATTTTGCATTTGGTGAGAATATAGTGGTAATAATGGTAATGCAGTTTCTGTAGTACTAGTAGAATTGAGCTTATAACTTGTGGCCATCAAATTCACTCCATCTGATTCCCTCCAGGCTCCCAGGAGGAGGGTCCATTCACCCACCCCAACCAATGCTTCCTGTAGTCCCCCAGGTCCCATGGCTTTGTCCCCAACCCCAGAACATCTCTCCGACACACACACAGTGCACTGCACTCACACTGCAGGCCCAGAATAGACCAGGGGCCCCGTGCACTCTGGGGACTGGCCATGCAGGACTGGTTAGGACTCTGCAGTGGGAGCTGCCTTATCCTTTTCATTCCCTACTGTCAGCCCACGCTGCTGGGGAATTGCTTGGATCCTGGTTTGGCACAGCTACCACTCCATCACCAGCATCAAGATGCCTGGGCATTTGCCACACACAACCTACAGGATCCCACGAGCTAAAGTCAGCCTGGAGGGAGAAAGATGGAATCCTTCCCCAGTGCCATGCCACACTGCCAATCCTCAGCCAGTGGTATAGAAACGGCATTGTTGTGCTCAGCATTATACACTCACCAAAAGCAATGCATGCCAGGTGATACCAAGAGTCTGGGCAAACATGTGGCGTGATGGGTGCCCTCATGGACTACTAACACCCTTTGAAAAAATACAGCTTACTCTAGTAAACCTGATGGTGTACGTTCTTCAAGCCCAAGAATTCCACCCCTTGGTATCTATAACCAAGAGAAACTTTTGCATAGGGATATGGAGAAATGCACAAGAATGCTCCCAGCAGCAGAGTCTACCACCAACAGAACAGTCTGTATTGTACAGGCATTCAGGAAAATTAACCAAGGTCACACACATCAACATGGATACATCACAAAAATGTAATGTTAAATCAGAAAAAAAAAAAAAAGAAAAGAAGTCATAAAAGAACACATACAGGACAGTCTCCAGTGCAATTTTGTTTAAAGATCAAAAATAGGCAAAACTAAATCATGTATTATTCAGGGGAGGGGTACACAAACTACAGTCCTCAGGCCAAGTCCAGCCTACAACCTGTTTTTGTAAATAAAGTTTTGTTAGAACACAGCCATATCTATTCATTTACACACTGGTCTACAGTTAGTTGTTTTTCCTATAAAAGAAGAGTAGAATAGCTGCAACAGAAACTACAGCTGGTTTAAAAAGATTAGTCTCTGGCTCTTAGAGAAAAAGTTTGCCAATTTCTGGTTCAGGGATGTATAGGCATATGCCAAATCTATAAAAAAAAAAAAGCAAGAAAATGCTTAACACAAATTTCAGGAGTGGTAATGCCGTGGAGGGGCATATAATTAGGGAGAGACCCATGAAGGGACTTCTGAAGTACGAATCCCCCCGCCGCCCCGATGATGTTCCACTCCAGGTTCTTCAGCGTTACCGTGGTGTGAAGGCGACGCACATTCAGCAGAAACCACACTTCAGAGGTTGCTTTTGACCCTTCCCCAGGCTACTGCTCTGCAGCATGGCCCTCTCTCACGATGCTGGGCAGCAACAGCACCCAAGCTCCCGCTCTGCCTCGCTTTGTGTATTCAGGGCACAACGGACTTCTGGTATTTTCAAGTCATGATAGGTTCTCCAGGTTGTAGCCCTACTGTTAAGTCCAGGAGCTTCTGTAGTTGCAAAGGACATACTGCTTCAACTGAGTGAGGGGCACGCGCAGGTTCGCTTCATCACTAGACACTGCATAGCAGTTCACAACACTGTAACACAGTTCTCATGGGGGCTGATCTTCAGGGTGAGCGGCGGCTTGCAAAAAGAGCCGGCAGTGCCCTTCCCGTACACAGACACACTGGAAAATCGCTGCACAGAGGAAGTGGCTGGACTTGCAGGTTCTGGTCTCACGGAGAGGTGAGGCTCAAGCGGACTGCAGGTGAGCAGGGCAGGGAGGATGTCACGCAGGGGCAGGCTGACTTCAGGCAGGAGGAGCAGGTGAGGACAGAGATGGGGGATGGAGGGGAAGGGAGTCCGGGAGCAAGAGCTTCAGTGGAGACTACGGAGCTTCCATCTTCCCTTCTTGTGAGTCATCCCTGAAACCTCCATAGGGAAAGAAGATGCCCTAGTAAAAGACCCAGATCTCGCAGATCGCCGGAACCAAGTTTTCATAAAACGTTTCACAAAACATCTGTCACCAAGAGCTCTGTGGAAGATGCAGAAAGCTAAGCTCCCCCAGGCTCTCACTCCACCTGCTCTGGGCTTGGGTGGACGCTGCCTGAAAGAGGCGGCGAGGACACGGGACTCCTCTTCACAGCAGACTTCCCCGGTCCAGGGAGTTGGAAGTGGGCAGAGTTTAGAAGTTTTCCACAAGGGGCTGGGACTGGGTTATAGAATGTAAAGGCTGCTGCCTGCTTCCAAAGTAGTTATTAATAGATTCTGTTTTTTAACCACACAGAGGGAAGAAAAGAAACCAACATTCACGGAAAACCTGCTATGTGGAGGGACCCTTCCAGACGCTCACTCCCTTAACAGCAGGTGCCCTGTGACTATTCTAAACAGGAAACTACAAAGATGGGTGGGAGAGGCAACCATGAATGTGTTCTTGAAAGCAATTTCACCTTCTCAGAAATAAATACCAAACAAGCCAGGGCTTTGGATGTTCATAGCTTCTAAAGCGTCACGATTAGCAGACCTTGCACCCAGCAGGCACTGCTAAATATTTGTAGAACAGACGACCTCTAAGGTCTCTTCCAATAGAGGTTTTCTGTTATCCTATAAATAACTGAGAACCAAGGGCAGCGGAGTCATCCAGAGCACCCGGGAGGAGCACCTGCTTTGGGCGAGTCTCATCCCCGGGCACAGGCAGTTTGTCACAGGGACGGCAGTGATTAACTTGCGCTATGAAGAGTGCCAACAGCACAATGAAATCAAGTGCTGCAATGGCTCAATTAACAAATGCTCTGGAAATGGAATTTCTTGATGATGGAGTTGGCTGTTCTGTCCTAAAACTCCCCATCAATCACACGGCTGTTGGTGTGCGCTGCCTGGATCGCAGCCTGAAGAGCTGGGAGTTGGGAGCAGCCCTCAGTGACCCACTGTCCATGGATGTGGCCAACCCTCGTCTATTATGAGGTTTCAGTCCTTGGTTTCCCCTGGACAGGAGCAGGTGAAGGAGCGCGAAGGCCAGAACAGAGACAAGAGGGAGGGAGAACGGTGTCTGGAAGCCAAGGTCTGGAAGGGAGGTCGAGGACACAGGTGATCTGCCCTCCCACTGTCCTGCTGTATGCACAGCACACCTGCCGCCAGCCTGGAGAGGAGGCGGCCAGGCCCGACTTCAGCACCTGCTCACCCTCGCCCGTCTGCAGTGTGGCCCACTCTGGCTTGGTGTTGAGGCTCCGGTGGGGAGCCAAGCACGGTCCCACCCGTCCGCAAGGAGCCCAGAGTCCGCTGGCAGTATACCCTCCCAGAGATGATCCAGGTAAGCCGCAGAATTTGGGTGACGCTAGCATTCACTTCTGCTCACATCTTCAGGTGGCAGCTGGAACTGACAAGGCATTACTGTCCCTGACAAAGAGACCTTCAGTGCGTCAAGAGCAAAGATGAGGTCTGGATACAGAGGCTTCTCCTGATAAGCAGCACCGACCGCCCTCAGGAGTGAGGGAGGCCCCCATGCAGCCCTCCCCAAGGACAGCGTGACAAATGCTTGGACAGGGAAGGGCGCTTGCTCGCTGGGCCTGCTGTGGAGTGACAGGTGCTGAAGCTGCTGGTTTTAACTCCGCCCCCCCCGCCAGCCTGTGTTCTTCCGTCTGGCCACAGTCCACTCGGCGCCGGGGTCCGGTGTGACCTCCAGGTTATTGAACTGGTCGCTAAAGCACAGCTATTCGTGCTGGGAGGAGCAGAAAGGTTTCCTCTTCCAGACTGCTGGTCCAGAAGTGCCAAGCACACGGGCCAGCAGAAAGAGGCAAGACCCAGTGCGCAGTCCTGCTGAGGTCTCACAGAGATGTAGTCTACGGGCTACAACATGGCCCCAAAGGTTAAACTGTCATCTCCGTTTGGATCAACACTTGAGATCAAAGGCCTAAAAGGAAGTAGAGTTGTCCGAACATTGTGCGATGTGAGGGGAAAACCGCACTCCCCCAGCCCAGGGGCATCCGCACCCAAGCAGTCAGCCTACGGCACTCTCTGTGCACCTGAGACTGAGGACACAGTGGCTGGTCGGGGGGAGGGCGCGGCGGGACCAAACAGAATCTCTGGAACAAGGACGGAAGAACCGCACTGACTGAGCAGAGATGGGGCGGGGGGAAGAGACCGGGGTCAGCACTGAGGGCAGCAGTTAGCACCACGCAGCCCCTATTTCAGTCCACAGGCAGGAGGGTGCTCCACTGAGTATTCAGAGAGGCTGGAATGTGGGGTTGGGGTGATAGCACCCATCCCTGGGCGAGGAGGGGCAAGCTGCAGGGCGCCGGGCCACGGCGCCAGCTGCCACACTCTGGAGTGTTCTCCGCACCCCTGGAGCTGGAGGCATGGGCCTTGACTTGCTGCTGCTCACCGGGCGAGGAATGGGTCCGGCAGGGGTATGGTGGTGCTAGGACCACTGGAATGCTGGAGCTCTGCATTCTGTTTTCCAGGCAGAAGACTTGCCCCGATCCCAATCCCCAAGTGCCAGTGAGAGTACCTAGATGACTTAAATCCACCCCACCCGGCCGTGCCCAGGGCCCTCTGCTCCCTTGCAGAACAAGGCTCCGTCCCTGCGCTGGAACTCTGGGGCGGCTCCAGGAGCAGCACGGCCAGGCGCCACGGCGGGTGAGTATGGAGGCCTGAGACCCTCTGGCTCGGTCTCTGAATTTCAGGGCTGTCCCGTGGCCCAGGCTTTCAACCCCCACTTTTAAGGGACTCTCTAGCTCGACGGATGCCCCATGCTGGATGAGTCTGCCGGGCCTGGGCCTGAGTCCGCTCTGCAGCCAAGCGTCAGCTACCCTCCTACGCCCGTCTGATTTTTCACAGCTCTCCCTCAGCTTCAACTCCACCTCACGGTTACAGTCTTCATGAACTGCACAGCCACAACAAGGCGCCTGACACTTTGACAAACTACGAAAAGCCTGACAGGACAAAGGCACTGGCTCTAAGAAAGTTGTTTTTATCTAGAGTTAAGCCCAATATATCCTCAGATAACTCAACTGACAAAAGTGCAAACCCATCGAAGGATGGCAGATGAGCTGACAGACTCTACGGGTAAAAGAAAGCAGGTCAGCTCAGCTCCCGTCTCCTCAGAACTCCCTGGGAAGAGTCCAGGCCACGAAGGCTGAGAAGCACAGAGAGAAAAAGCAGTAATTACAGCTGTGGCATCCCCAGGTCTCCCAGAAGTAAAAAAAAATTAACATTTGTTTTAAAAAATTAAGATAACTTTGAGATATTCACTCATCAAAAACGAGGCGCCTGCCTACTGTGTACCAGGCACTTTCACCGCCTTGCTGCTTGCCCGCCCCAATGTGTGCGTCCCCCTGCTCCCCCAGATGGAAAAGCCAGGACTTGAGCCTCTAAAATGTTCACCACAGCAGCTGCTGCGATCACCACGCTACCTACACGATGCCTGTCAGGAAGCAGCCCTCTACCAGCCAGGGCGTGGCCTGCTCCAGCCCAACAAACTGGGACCTCGTGTCCATGAACTGGGCCAGCACTGGCCTGCCGAGTCCCTCAGCACTGTGAACCTGGCCAGGCCGCCGGCTCTCCCTAGACCTGAGCTATGAGATGGGGATGTCTGAGCTCCCCTCCTGGGTAGGAGGAAGGGCTGTGGCACTTAGAAGAAAGAGAAAAAGGATCACAGACCCTAGCTGCCTTTATGTGTAGTCACCATGATGCTGAGATCGCAAAAGAGGCCCCTGGAGGACAGCACCTGGGCAGAAAGGAGACTCTGAGGCACCTCATCGGATCGGGAGGCACCAGCACCCAGAAGATCTTCCAGTGGAGGCTTCCCCACACCTTCCATTTTGTGCTGCCAGCTCCCAGCTCACCGGCTTCCTCCTGCCAAGCAAGGCTGACTAGAGCCGAACTCAAGAGAGATGAGGTGGCGATGCAGAGGCCACGGCAAGAGTCCAAGCAAGACCTTGCCGGCTGGAGTCAGGGGCTTAAAACACTCCTGAGGGCAACTACGTCAAGGGTGGAGTGATTGGCAAGAAGGTAGGACTCTGTGCGTGTTTGGTTTTGTTTTTAGGCCAAATAATGGGGAGATAAAAATGGAGAGCTGGTTTAGAAGACAAATAGGGGAAATTCGGCTGCAGACACATTGAATTTCAGGCAGTAACAGGTCAATGTCCAGCAGAATAAACACAGATGAAAGACAAAAAGCAGGTTTATTATTTTTAGAAAAAGACTTGGTGGTTCTTGCTGGCATCCCTTCATTCTGCTCCCATAAAAATGTGGCAAAAATATGGAGAAAGCACAATAATAAAACTACCAGGGAAAAGAGTATTTCAAGAAATACTCCAAAGCCATTCAATAGAATCCGACTTCTGTGTCTAATTAAACACCAAGATGAGCCTGGATACAATATCCACTGCTGGCAAGGGCAAGCTAGGTGGGCATTCTCGTACACGCCAGAAGGAAGAGCCCTTCCGAAAGTATCTCGGCAATACACACCCAGGTCTATCATGACCTATCGCATCACTTCTAGAGATCTGGCCCAAGGAAATATTTAAAAGCAAGCAATAGGTACAGGAGGCCATTTGAGCATTAACATGCTCATTATCTACAGTAGCAAAAACCCGGGAGCCACTTAAACAGCCAATCATAGGAGAGAAATTAAGAGCATTACAAACCCTTGATGGAATCATTACACAATAATTAAAATGTTATGAAGACCATGTGATAACAGGGAAATCTGCTTTTTCCTCATCTGCCACAATTTCAAGTAGAAAGAAGGTGCAGGATAGGCTGGGCGTGGTGGCGCCCACCTCGCATCCCAGCACTTGGGAGGCTGAGGGCAGGAGGGCTGCAAGTTTCAGGCCAGCCCAAGACTCTGTCTCAAAAAAAACCCAAAAAAACCAAACAAACAAAAAAAACGAGATACGTGATTATATAGACATTAAGATTACAACTGCTCTGTGAAGATGGCAGTATTCTGGGGTCCCACTTTTTCCCTCCACTTTTCAAATACACTGCTGTAGATGAAAAACAAGCAAGAATGGTAATTTAAAGTCAGTTTGCGGGGCACTACCTTGGCTCCATCCACACTGATGATACGGTAGCTGTTCCTCGTGACATCGTAGAAGTAGGAAACGGTGACCGCCTGCTTGCTGGCAGGCACCCAGTTCTTCTTGGTGCTGGGGTCGATCTGGAAGACATGCGCCCGGGTGGTGAAGATGGGTTGTTCTCTGCAACAGGAGAGATGGGCGCGTGAGCTGGCGGAAGAGCTTATGACCTCTAGGTCACCCACCGCCCAAAACTTTGAACAGCTTATCGGGAAAGAGATATACGCATGAGGCCAATTGAAATAAGAAAAGGGAAAAGAGGAGAAAAAGAGACACCAGCGTTATAGCAGCTCACTCTCCATTCAGTTGCTACCATCCGAAGCTGCAGGGCACTGGCCCTGAGGAGCAATCTGCTTGGAATTCAGCTCCCTCTCTGGGAACTCTTGCACACCTGTCCGGGGTCCTTCCTTCTCCTGACATCTGCTGGTATTCTTAGGACTTTGGAATCAATTCATTTTAGGATTTTGCAACAAATTTATTTTGGGAGATTCTGCAATAATTTTAGGGCTTTATGATTTGTTTGCAATATTATATTTCTATAATCAGAATGGAGATAAATCAGTATGGAGAGTCCTCAAAAAAACAATTCCATGTGACCCAGCTATCTCTCTTCTAGGTATCTTCCCGAAAGAGTTAAAGTCATGATATTACAGTGATACATGCAGACCCATGTTTAGGGCAGCACAATTCACAATAGCTAACTTGTGGAAGTGGCCTGTATCCCTATCAACAAACGGATGTATAAAGAAAAGGTGGTGTATATATACACAATGGAGTACACAATGTAATGGAGTACTACTCAGTCATAAAGAAGGATAAATTTGAGTAATCTGTAGCAAAATGGACGGTTTTTGAGACTATAATACTAAGAGAAATAAACTAGACACAAAGGATTAAATATCACATGCTTTCTCTAACATGAGACGCAAAACATAAATAATTTAAAGAATAAAAGAGAGAAGGTAGGAAACAGGGAGGTAGACTCTGTGGAGATGGGAAGATTTGGGGAAGGAGCAGGAGAGGGGAGTAAAATTGATCAATTATATACATGTACCGATTCCCCAAGATGAATGTAATTATTATGTATCACAAACATATACTATTAAAATATTATATTTCTATTAGGTACTTCTCCAGTTAATAGTCCCTCACCCCCACCCCAGTCCTGGGGATTAAACCAGGGAGCACTGAACTACATCCCACCTTTTAAAAATTTTACATTGAGATAGTGTCTGTGTTTCCCAGGCTGGCCTTGAACTCACCATCTCCTGCCCCATCCTCCTGAGTATCTGGGATGACAGATATTCACAGATCACAGATCCTCAGATACCACCATGCAGCATTTTTCCCATGATGACATTATTTCATATCTTTATGAGTATCTCATTAGTTTACTTGTGAAACCATTTAAGGACTTTGCAATATGACCAAGTTGTAAAGTTCTATGTAGACCTTTTATGTAAAACCTTTTGAGTTTTATGTAGAATTCAACAAATCCATCTATTTGCTAGTGTTGCTCCATATTACTGCTGCCGTTTTCATCCCACACAGCTGTAAACTCTTCCTGTGTTTGCTAACTAAATTAGCACATTATCCATGTTTCTTTCTGTTTAGGAGAGAATGAATTGGATCCTGACAATAGCCATATGAATAAAAACTAATGGATTTCACTGCACCATATTTTAAGGCACCTACTTTACAAAGTAACACAAAATGAAACACAGACTCATTACAGAGTAGTACTTTTTAAGAAAGGAGTCTATAGACAAACTGTCTCAAAAATCTTTGTGTTCAAAATAAGATAAAAATAGAAAAAAAGGGGCTGGGGATTTAGCTCAGTGATTAGAGTGCTTGCCTTGCAAGCACAAGGGCCTAAGTTCGATCCCCGGCACCACAAAAAAAAAAGCCACCAGTTTGTAAAAATAACCCCATAATTCATAAAAGGCTACAGATTTAATAAGTATGTATTGGAGATACAAAATTAAGTCAAAAGGCTTAAATTAGGTTTACTGAATTTAATTTTTTAAATCTTTACAATGTCGAAAGACATGACATAAAAGAACAAGACATTCAAATGAATACAACAAAAATTGAAAGGGAAAGTGAATTTTAAGAGCTGGGGTCTCTGGATGGGGCTTTAGGCAAAGCACTCTTTGAACTCATCCCCACTGTGGGAGATTCATGATTGGAAAGAAAGCTGTGAGGGAGAAACTTTTTCCCAGGAAGGCCATCTACCATTGGAGCCTCTTGCCAGGGATACTGAATAACACCATGGATGTCAGCACGGCTACAGAGAAGGCAGAAACCTTCCTGGACCATTTCTCGAAGGGCAAGCTGCTACTGCTACGTCAGCACAGCCATCTCTGAGGCAGCGCTCCACAAGAATCACTAGAGACCAGCATCCCTTTCTCCCGGAGCCTCCCTTCTAGGTCCGCTGGAGCAGCAGGACACGTGGATTCCAGGGATGTGGATTAGGAGGACATTTCTCCGTCAGGTTCACCCACTCGATCAGTCCTACACCAACACTCTTCCAGCGGCTGGCTGGCAGCTGCAGAAGCGAGAGGCACATTCTCACCATGATTCCCCGCATCTGCCTTCAGGAGGCCGGAAGGCAGGGAGCCTGCACACGAGAGCAGGAGCTTGGCAATCGAGTAGCGCGGGGACGGCCCAGCTGTGTCATCCAGCACATTTTCTAATCATCTAAGTACAACACCGTAAAGAAAAACACTTCCTCATGCTGTATTCTCCTGCATATGTAAGAGGATGCAGCGACTGCAAGGGCAGCCACTACGGAAAATTCTCAGAGAACAGAGTTATACAAAAACCTTGCCTCAGTGTCGCACAGGCTGAACACAGGTCTCCGTGTCAAAGAGGAGCCCAGGTTATGGACAGGGCCCCGGCCTTCAGACCTCCCTCTTGCTCCCCTTGCCGAGGAAGAGGGCTTGGGTCTGGGCCGGAGCCAGCGTTTCCTAAACACCCGTGACAGGAATCAGCTGGGCAATTACTGAAAACAGACGTTCTCCGAGGCCCCCAGAACCCGGCTCTCCAGGGAAGGACCTGCAGGCTGGGGCTCAGGCGCTCGGGGAGATTGGTAACCTCAAAGATGCTGGGGGAGATGTGCGCGCATTACATATTAGAACAATCCAGACAAATAATGCAAGCAGCCCTAGAGCCAGCGTCCCTCCTCCAGAATGACACAGCATGGCCCCAGGAAGTTCTCCCACAGCTCCGCGGCAGGGCTGGGGCAGCGGGACCAAGGACAGGCTCTCTGGAATGTAAAAGATGGGGAAGGGGCCAAGAGAAGATGTCCTCTGGTTAGGAAGGAGGGCAGAGATGGAGGACGCTTGTGGTGGCCAAGCAGGGACCATCTGCAAGCACTCTGTCCTGGAAGCCTACACGAGGGAAGAAGCGGGGTAAACACAGTGGAGAGAGATGGAGGGAGAGAGATGGGACAGGAGAAGACTGCAGAGCTTCCTCACCAGGCACATGCAGAAGTGGCCTGCCATCCGCTTAGCATGATTTACATCAAGGTGTGCACACAAACCAGAAGGGTCCATCTCCCTGTCCACCTTCTTGAATCTGGGGATGGACTGAAGTCATCTTGGGTTGCTCTCAATACCTCAACCAGAAATGCAAGGATCAGGGGGCACGGTGGGCTCAGCTGATTCGCCTTAGGTCACCACAGCCAGGCCCTCTGCAGGGAAGTGGCTGCTCCACACTAACCAGGGACGAGGACTGCGGGGCATCACTGGAGCAGGGAGCTGCGCCCTCCTGACGGCGAGGACCTTTGTCCACAGTCCCGAGCCCTGGGCAAACAGGGAGGCCTGCAGCAAGTCTGGCAATAGCTCTCTGCCCAGAAAACCACCCACAGGACTGCGGTTTCCACATGAATAACCAAATCGGAGGGCACTTGGAGTTTCTGGCTATTCTTCTGATATTTAAAAAGTCTAATGTTATTTTAAGAGAAGCCAAAATATAATAATAAAATAAAAGGCAAGGATGAAAAGAACAGCCAGTAGCTGACATTTACTGAATGCTTACCATTCTGTAAGGCTTTCCACGTGATCTCTCACTTAGGATCACAGCAATCCTACTGGGAAGGGACCGTCCGGCTGGGGAGATGGGCTCAGAAAGCCCAGCTAGCGAGTAAACAGCAGATCTGAGCTTTGAAGTCAGCTCTAAGCGACATGGAAAGCTTCCCTCTTAACCAGATGTTATACTCTCTTCCTGAAACGGCCTTGGAGTATGCAGCTTCTGCTGTGGCTTCCAGTACAATCCCCTCTTCCTGCATAGGGAACTTACTTTCAACCAACAGAACATGGCAGAGGTGCTAAATTGTTGCAAGGTAATTAGGTTACACAGGAGGATAACTTCTGTCTTTCTAGCAGACTCTCAAGTGACTCTTCTTGCTGGCTATAATGAAGCAAGCTGGGGAGACTCACAGGCAGGGAACTGAGAGAAGATGCTGGCCAAAAACACACCGGCAGCCAGCTGAGCTCGGACGCAGATCTTCCACAGCTGGGTCTTCTGAGGAGACTCGGGCCCCAGCTAGCACCTTACTGCAGTCTTGTACAAGGCCCTGACGCAGAGGACCTGGCCAAGCTGTACGCTCTGCTTTAAGCTGCTACATTTGTGCAGTTTATTCCACAGTAGTAGATAATACATTGCCCTTCACAGAGAGTTCAGGACACACCCAGCAGGCTGCAGATAGCTGCCCTCATGTAACCTTCCTCAGAGGGCTGTGAGTGTGGGGCATCACCCACAGGGACACTAGAGAGTCCCCGGGTGATTCCAGGTGCCCCAGACAACAAATCTTGACTTTGCGAAGGGCAAAATCACAGTACTTTACAAACTCCCCACAAAATTCAGAGAAGCAGATCCCAACTTTAAGAGTATTTTACCTCACATGAAAAAGTAAAAAAGAGCTGGAACTAGGACACAGAAGTCAGTTCATGCACGTGTGCAAATCAATATAAATAGAAAGAGACAAGAGAATCAGAACTTTCCAACCCAGGAGGCCACATTCCCTTCCCACCAGGGAAAAGCAGAAGAGTGTATGTATCAGAGAACAGAAACTACCTTCATATCCAATTTTATTCTCCTTTCTTTGGTCTTCAATGCTCGGGGAGTATATTTCAAATATACTCCCATTCCTCCTGCACTGCTTTAAATAGAAAGCAGATGTTTCCGGATGGCAAAACACTTCTTTAGGCAGAAAATATAACCTACTGTTCCCTTGCATAGTCTTTTTAGAGCTGAATAAAACACCAATTGCTGTTCATTGAACACATTTTGGAACCTGACAGTAATTGTCCCCAAGAATAATTAGACACTCTGTGCAACATATGTGTGTTTGGAATGTGAAAACTACTCGGCAGCGAGACCACTCCTGCTTTGAATGATCTCTGGCTCCATGTGAAATGATTCTGCAAAGAGCTGGCATGGTGGTTTTTTTTTTTTTTTCCTCCCAGAAAAAAAAGAAAAATGTTGTTTTAAACTTGTCATAATCCTTCACTTGCAATGCTCAGCACCAGGCTCTTCTCTCACACAAATCTGTAAAACTTCATGATTCTTTTTTTTTTCCTACTTCTGCTTCATTTGAATTGCAACACACTATTCAGACATTCTCTTACTGCCATTTACACAGTATTTCAAAGTCTCATAAGGCGTCACAATTAGTCTTGAGCCTCTTCACACAGTATCCACGCAGCACAAAGAGAAAAGTCCCCCCAGTCCCCGCTCTGGCCCCACAGGGCCAGCTCCAGGAGCTTGGGGATGACTCCCAGGCTCCTCGCCACCCGGCCTCCTCAGCAGACAGGCTTCTGCCGTGGTGTCTGGCACTCCTGCATCATCTAATTTTCACACGTCCATGGCGACGGACACGGCCGGCACGGGGCCTCAGCCGGCGAGAGAAGGGCTACTCTCATGCCTGACGCTATTTTGTTTGGGCAGCACTGGGGGTTGAACCCAGGGCCTGAAGCATGGTGGGCCAGTGCTCTACCACTGAGCTACACGCCCAGCACTCTCTAGGAACACAAGTCCTCATGGAGCACCTGCCGCAAGGCCCTGGGCCAGCAGGCCCAAGCCCCAGAGCCCACAGGGAGAACGTGGGCAGAAGGCGCAGACATTCTCCTCCAACAGGGAAGTTCCGTTTCACGTTCCCTCCTAATCCTTAAGTACATGGGGGTTCTATCTTATACAGAATCTAGATAATGAGGCTGTTGATATTTGCACATCCAACTACCTATAGAGAACACCTAAAACTCAACTGAAAAAGTGAAAAATCGATAATAAAATTCAGTAAATAGCTAGGTATAAAATTACTAATTAAAGAATAAATCAGGCTAGGTGTGGTGGCACACACCTGTGACCCCTGCACTCTGGGAGGCTGCAGCAGGAGAATCACAAGCTCGAGCCCAGAATGAGCAACTAAACAAGACCCTACCTCAAAAGAAAACATTTTAGAAAGGGCTGGATATTTCAGTGCAAGGCCCTCGGTTCAATCCCCAGTGCCACTAAATAAATAAATAAATAAATAAGATAGCCTTCCCATGTATAAACAACAAGATAAAAATTTCAATAATCTGTTTTTAAAACATAATTTATAGTAGTAACCAGAAGGATATAATTTCTAGGAATCTATTGAAGAAATACGCAACATCTATATTAAAAATAAAAACTTCCAGAGGTACACAAAAGAAAGCTTTAATAAGATATGCCTTGTTCTTAGATGAGAAAGTCGAAATAAAGATGACAACTACTCCTAAATTAATATATAAATTCAGCACAATAAAAAATATCAGCAGGATGATTTTTAGAACTGGACAGGGTTATTTACAAAGAAAACTCAGTATGTGAGCACAGCCCAGAAAATTCTGAAAAGAGCAGGGAGGAGGGTTAACCATAACAGATATTGAAATACACTGTTAAAACGTTAATAGCAAATAAAACAAGAGAAGTACTAGCAAATAAGTAGACACACTAACTAAGAGAACAGAAGAGAACAAAGTCCAGAAACAGAACCCCAAGGAACTGGGTCCACGACACAGGCAGCACACAAGACACAGGGACACAAGAAATTACTCCACAAATCCTGCCACCACAGTGAGCAGCCACCCTGCAAACCCACACCATGGGACCTCAGCCCGAAGGCTGTGTCCTCGCCGGCGTGGACGCCTCTCAGCGGACCACAGCTGCCACATTCTACTAACATTATTCCACCTGCCCTCAAACCGCCTGGCTAATCTCATAAATTAGTGATCGCCTGTCACAAAGCCTCCTGGTCCACCAGCCAGGGATTTCCCCTTGGGTCGCATTTATACTAGGGATGGATGGTGACAGGCTTTATTAATGACACTCTTTATTCGCGCCAGTTTTTAAGGAGTCTCTGACTCGCACTGTCCTGCTGGTCCTCTGGTGAAGAGGGGCTTGGCTAGTCTCCAGGCTGGCTCACGGGCTATGGGCTGGCGGATGGGCCGTGGACTCATCTCAGGGGCTGTGGAAAAGGGTCCTGACTCTGCAGTGGATGAGGCTCTGGACAGTCGGCGGGGGAGGCAGGGCTGCGGAAGCAAAGCCAGGACAGAAGGCAAATATGTGCATGGTGGAAGGAAGTGAGGGTGCTCTGAAGATGCCGGGCAGAAAAAGCACTCGATTATGGGGGGATGAGGGAAAATAAAACACAACTCATTAGCAAGACTGCAATGTCACTCCCTGTTCAAATGACACCACTCAAACCCTGCACAGAAACCCTCTTCCTCCTCTACATGGATGAGGTGTGAATGAAAACTATGATGAATGTTTAAATTTAAAAAAAAACTATTACAGTAAAAGACACACTGCCATTAATCCCCCTCAAAGCACTTACCCCATTGTGTCTGCCACTTTCAGAAGCAGTTCTGGAAGTCCTCCTCCTTGAGGGTCTTTGGTTGTGCTGTTGTAGCTGCTTGAGGCCCTGAACTGAATCAAAACATTGACCTTTCACGGTCATTTTGACTTTGGGGAAGAGTCAGAAGTCACACGGTGCCAAATCCAGTAAATAAGGTGGACGAGGCCACACCATCACTCTGCTTCTTTGCTGGATGGCACTAGGCAGCAGCACTCACCTTATTTTTGATCACACCTTGTAAAGACACTTACGAAAGAGGACTTCTAGAACCGCTTCAGAAAGTGGCAAGAACGATGGGATAAGTGTGTTCAAAGGAGGAGGAGCATCTAAAGGGCAATTAATAGCAGCGTATCTTTTACTGTAATAAAGTCAGGCATTCATTGTGTATTTCTATCACCCCACGTTCATATCTCTCTGTACCCCGAGCCCAGCAGGCCTGCTGGGTTTAGCAGATGAGAGCAGAAATGGCTGTGCAGGGACCCGAGGTGCTCTCAGAGATCAGCAAGGGCACCGTGTGGCTGCAGGAAGGGCTGGCAGGAGCTGAGATCCAAGGGCGGTCGCCCCAGACAGCCTTGGGCCTGAGCACCCCGTCAAGGAAATCAGTCTTTGTCTTGGGAAAGTATCTCCCCACTGTGCTCGGTGGAAAATTTACATCAAAGCTATTTTCACTTCCAAATACTCTCCAAAAAAATATGTACGTAGTTAACTGCATTTGGATACTTGTTCTCATAATTATGCGATTTCACCTTTTAGCCTTTCTCCACCCAAGCCCGCCAGGTACTACCATGGGGTCTGCACAATACATACCTATCTGTCACTTGAGCCACAAGCGGGTGTGTAGCCTGCACTCACAAACTACCCAGTGCCCTGAAGGACATATCCATTCACAGTGCTGCTATAGAAGCTATCTTGTCTTAGGATTTCAATACATATTCATGATTTTACTCTGTAAATGGAATATTGAACATTTATACTATAAAAACCCATTTTACCTGAGTCCACTGTGAACAGAGTACATGTTAAATAAAAAAGCAGAGTTTTCTGATCTACATACTATGACCCCTACAAGCCAAAAACTGGAAAACATCCAAGAAATGATTTTTTCAAAGGTGGCAAGCTGACTGAGTCACAGGGATTAATGATTTCTGGGACGGCCTAACTCAAGAGAGGACAAAATCTTGCCAAAGGACAGTCTGTGTTCTTCCTTTTGCTATAACACATCTGTGCACAGGGATTTTCATATTATACTGCAATGAAACAAAATACAGAAGACTTCATGCCTTATGATATAAGACTATGAGCCGGCAACATTGTTCCTAATGTTAATCAAGTATGATTTTTCTAAAAAAAGACTAGGAAAATAACGTCCTTGATTTTAAATGTTGCGGGCTTTTGTATTCATCTACAATAAAAATAAAATTAGATATTTGATTACTTTTGTACTTTGTTCTTGATAAACTAAAACTAATTTTCTTTGATGTCATTCTGTTACAGATAAAAAGTGTTTATAAGACTATGTTAAAATCTTACGATCTGTTGCTCTCCTATTAATACATTAAAATAGGTAAATGGTTTCATGATAAAATAAATCTAGGAAATAGAACTGACTTTCTAGAGGGAGAATGTTGGCACCTGTCTTCAGACTGTGGCAATCGTTGTGGCAATCGTTTTGAAGATGGCAGAGGGAAGAAACTGGAGGCTGCTAATGAGGCCCTACAGAGCCATCCGGCATGCAGCACTGAGGATCTGGACAGGCTGTGGGGACAGAAAGATGGAAATGGGCAAGTGAGATTTCGGCAGTGGCATCAGGAGAAATTCTGGTTTTGCATCTTCCAAGCTCATGAAGAGCTTGGAAGTCGCACTCCATCCTAACAAGCAAAAAGATGAAAAAAAAGAGTGACCAACAGTCCTTTGCTGCATCACAGACGTGAGGTCACAGGGCAAACCGCAGGCCCCCAAACTGGCCAGACAGGTGGACGCAAACCACAATGCACTAGGACAGAAACCCATAAGCAGGAACTTCTGTGGGTACAAGGGCTGGGGCAGGGCCGCCTAAATGTGACTAACTGCTGATGGCTCAGTGTGGAGGCTTCTGGCAGTGAGGAACTCCACGAGGACCCAGACACAGAGGCACCTCCACACTTCCGTGGCTTTCACTCCCAGGAGCTCTGCCGCGTTCTCACACCAAACACCAAAAAATCCCCATGTGCTTCCAGCAGGTGGAAGGGACAGCAGCGACCTGTTGTGGAGTACACCAGAGGACTCTGTTCTCAGCAAGGCCTGTGCTTACCAGAATCTAACCGGGGTGCTATCAGAGCCTTGCGGCCCGCCTGAGGGACTGGAAGCCCCGCACTCCAGCACGCCCAGCCACCCTGGAGCCTGGAGGAAGGAAACAGAGAACACGGCCAAGGCCACAGCCCCAGGGCACAGGCCACCGAAGACTCTGGGCCCTCCCTCCCCTGCAGCACCCCTACATCACCATCGGCCTCCTTATCCCAGTGCCTTTTACTCTGTACCTCATGTCTACCTTTCAACAAAAAAATTATGAGATGCTGTATAACAAAAGTGAAAAAAAAAAGGTCTCTTTTAAGAGACTGAACAGCATCAGAACTAGAGCCAGACATGGTGGGACAGCTGAAACTATCAGACCAGAAGATTTTGAAAACCATGATTAATATGCTAAAGACTTCCTTTAATGGAAAAGCAGGCCTCGCCCAGTAACAGAATGTAAGCAGAGGGGTGGACGTAGGTAGATAGAGTCAAACAGAAATGCTGCAGACCAAAAACAGCCGACAGGAAGGAAGAGCAGCTGCCGGGCAGAGTGGAGCTTGGGGGTCTGACAACAGAAACTTCCCAAACCAAAAAGCAAAGAGAAGACTGGAGAAAAGCCCAGAACACCCAAGAACTGTGGGAAAACTACGAAGGACATAATGTATGCGTACATGAATACCAAAAGAAGAACAAGAACAGAAGCAACATTTAAAGCAATAATAACAAAATATTTCATGTAAATTAATGCTAGACAAATTAATGTTAGATAGCAAACCCCAGATCCAGGAAGTCAGGCAACACCCAGCGAAGTAAGTCAAATGCCAAGAAAAACTACACCTGTGCATACCCTAGTCAAACTTGAGAAAATCAAAAATAAAGAAAAATATCTTGGAAAAAGCCAAAGGGGGGAAAACCACCTTAGCTATAAGGAAGCAAAGATAAAAATGACATCTGACTTCTCTTCAGAAACCATGAAAGCAACAAGAGAGTGCAGCGAAATATTGAAAGTACTGAGTGAGATTTTAAAACATCCAAATTCTGTCCCCTGTGAAATTATCCTTCAAAAGTGAAGGAAAAATACAGAAACAAGAATTGCTGGAGTTTGCTGCCAGGGGATATACCTTTTAGGAATGTAAAAAGAAGTTCAGAAATAGGGAAAATGTTATGTCAGAAACATGGATCCACATAAAGAGTGGGCATCTCCGAGCAGGAAGTGAAGGTAAATCAAAAGCTCTTAAGAAGATGTATCATGTACAGGTACAAAATAACCATGTTGATTATGATCATTATGTATACAATGTACCAATACATGTTCTTGGTAAAAATTAAAAAAAATTTTAAAAAAAAGCTCTTGTTATTCTTAACTGCGCTAACAGGTAACAGGTGCTCAAATGATAACACTAAACAGCGCATCTGACTAGGCGCGCGCATATATCCCCATCAATCAACTGATCGATCTATCTACGGACTTATGTTTAAGTGAAATGAAGGACAATGATGCTACAAAAGACAGGAGGGAAGAATTAGGATTATTTTGTTATTACAATGCACTTATCCAGGAAGCATTTACACTGTTATCTGAAGGTGGGCTTGCATTCATTGTACTGTACATTGCGAACTCTAGAGCAACCACTAAAAAAAACTAAAAAAGTGTAATTCATATAACTGATAAGCTAAGAAAGAAAAAAAATAGAATCATATGAAATGGTCAGTCCTAACCACAAAAGGAAGGCAGGTGTGGTGGCGCATGCCTGTAATCCTGACACTCAAGAGGCTGAAGTTCTCTACAAGAAATCCACTGTGAGTCTGAAAACACATGAAGACTGAAAGCAAAGGTATAAGCTGGGTGTGTTGGCACATGCCTGTAATCCAAGCACTCTGGGAGGCTGTGGGAGGAGAGCTCCAAATTCAAAATAGCAACTGAGGAAAACCCTGTCTCAAAAACATAGAAGGGTTGGGGATGTAGCTCAGTGTGAAGACCCTGGGTTCAATTCCCGGGGCAGAAAAAGGAAAAAAAAAAAAAAAAAAAGAGTAAAGGAAGGAACTTGGCGTGGTGGCACACACCTGCAATCCAAGCTACTTGGAAGGCTGAGACAGGAGGATCACAAGTTCAAGCCCAGCCTAGGTGACTTAGCGAGACCCTGTAACATAACATAACATAACACAACACAGGTCCGAAGGTGCACCTCACTGGTAGTGTGTTTGCCTAGCACGCACGTGGCCCTCGTACAATCTCCAGTACTGCCAAAAAATAAATAAAGATATGAAAAAATCCATATCTTGCCACATTGAGATAAAAAAATAGCTGTATTAAGTTCATACAGAGCAGATTTAAGAATAAGAAAAGTTATCAAGGATAAAGAAGGGCCTTATAAAATGAAAAAGTGGTCAATACTCAAGGAAGACAGAGAAAAATTTAATGTGTATACACCTTACTACAGAGTGTTAAAATATATGAGGCAAAAACAATAGAACCTCGAAGAATAGTAAATTAACCCACTATTATTGCTGGAGACTTCAGAATCCCTCTGTTACAAATGGACAGAGCCGGCTGGGGATTTAGCTCAGTGGTTACAGTGCTTGCCTCGCAAGTACAAGGTCCTGAGTTCGATCCCCGGCACAAAAAAACAAACAAAAAAAACCCCCACAAATGGACAGAGCCAGGAGGCAGAAAGTGAGTAAGGACATAACTGAACTCAACATAACCATCCATCAACTGAATACTACCGATATCTACTGATGACTATAGCCAACAGCTGCAGATTGCACGTTCTTAAACCCACAAGAAACATCCAAGTTAAAATCACACGCTGGGCTATACATTCTACCTTAACAAACTGAAAAGAACAGAAATCATACAATCCCTATTGCCAGAACAAGTGACCTTAATCTAGAAATCAATAATAGAAAAGTTGCAAAATTCCAAAAATACTTAGAAATTATACAACACACTTCCAAATAATACATGAGTCAAAGAAGAAATCTCCAAACCATCCGCGGTGGTAAAGGCCTATAAACCCAGCACTCTGGGAGGCTGAGGCTGGAGGAGTGCAAGTTCAAGGCCAGCTGGTACAATTTAGTGACTCAGGAGTCTCTGCCTCAAAATAAAAGGGGGCGGAGTGGGGTACAGATTGGGGTGCAGCTCAGTGCAAATACCCTGGTTTCAATCCCCAGGACTCCCCTGAAAAGTCATCTAATCTTCTGCCTTAGGAAACTAGAAAGAAAAAAGAAATGAAATACAAAGTTAAATCAAGAAAATAAATAATAACCAGAGCAGAAATCAATGACACTGAACACAGGAAATCTATATAGAAAATCAACAAAACCAAACTGGCAGCTGGTTCTTTCAAAAAAGATCAGTAACATCAATAAGCCTGAGCAAGGGAACTAGAAAGGGAGGGAGGGGACATTACCAGGGTCAGAAACGAAAGAAGGCTATCACCATGAACCCCATCAATTTTAATATTGTGAAGAACTCTATGGCCGTAATTTAGGTAGCCCAGATGAAATGGACCAATTCCTTCCTAAGAGACACCATGTTCTAAAACAGAAGAGGAAACAGACTATGAACAGGCTTATTATACCTATTAAAGAAATGTAACCAATAATTGCTAACCTTTCAAAAGAGAAATTACACATGCTCAGATGGGTTCACTGGTGAATTCTGCCAAACTTTTAAAGAAGAAATTATACCAATTCCTTAAAATCTCTTTCAGAGATAGAAGCAAAAGGGATACTTCCCAACTCATTCCAAAAGGCCAGCACCAGCCTAATACCAAATCCAGAGGAAAACTTGTTTACAGCCTACATATTTTATGAACATAGATGGGAAATTCAACAAAATGTTAGCTAACCTAACCCGACCAACGTGGAAAAAGAGTTACACAAGATGTCTTACTCACTGTCCTTGTCCCTAGGACAAAATGCCCTCAACTTAAAGGAGGAAGGTTTACTTTGGCTTATGATTACAGTCCTTGGTTGGCCGACTCCAACACAGGAAGTCACGGTGGAAGGGCTGGCAGAGGGGCTGCCTGCCTCACAGCGATCAGTAAGCAGAAAGAGCTGGAGGAGCTGGGGAGTGAGACACACCCTTCCAGGTTACACCCCAGGACCTACCTCTTCTGACCAGGCCTCACCTCCTAACGGAAAGTCAGCCACATCACCCCCACAATGTAATCACCTTCCACGAGCCCTGCCTATGAGCACACGAGGCGTTGGGGGGACATTCTCAATCTAAACCGCAACATTCTGCCTTTGGCCCCAAGACTCATGTGCGTCTTTTTATGCAAAATGCGTCTGGTCCATCTCTACGAGTCACCAGAGTCATGACAGTTCCAGCTCTGCTGAAAAGCCCAAATCTAAAGTCTCCTCTGAGACTTAAAGCAAACTTTACCTGTGAGCCCCTATAAAAATTAAAAAGAAAGTTAAACACTTCCATACGATGGCATAGGGTAAATATTCTCAATCCAAAAGGGAGGAAGAGGGGGATAGAAAGGAATGGGACCAAAGCAAGACCAAAACCCAACAGGGCAGACAAATTCTGTAGCTCTGTGTCTAGCACCTGGGCAAGCTGTGGTGAGATCTGACCCCAAAAGGCTTCACTGGCCCTGCCCCTATGGCACTGCTGGTTGCAGCTCTCCTATTTTCTCTCTTGGGGTGGCTCTGATCACTGCCTGTGGCTTTCCTTAGTGAACAGTCCATGTCCCTTGCATCTCCAACTTCCTGGGGTTTCCACTGCACTTCTAGCTTCACTCTCACAGCTTCATGCACTGGCCTCTCAAAGGCACACTGACTGGCCTCTCAGGCCTTCTGAAATCTGTGTGGAGGCCTCCATAACCCCATAATGTGCATCCTGAATCCCTGTAAAACCAGCATCATGTGGACGATGCCAAAGTCTGCCACCAGCTTGAGTAGTAGCTGGGCCCCTTTGGATCATGGCTGCAGAGCCCTCCAAGTGCCTGGGTGGCTTTCTGTAAAAGGAATCCCAATATCCGGGAATGAACTCCCTGGGTGGCTCTTCTCAAACCAAGCACTCTGGGGCTCTCTTCTCAAAGCAAAGTTTTCAGTTTTGCACCACTGAGCCAGTGAATGGTGGGGTCTTACTGATTCGTGGTATGCCCTCAAGGCATCCTTCCTATTGTCCTGATGTGACGCACTTGGCTTCTTTTTAATGCTAATCTTTTCAGCAACCAAGCTGTCCTGGGCAAAATTTTTACAGGCCCAACACTTCCTTTCTGCTAAACTCAAAATGTTTTAAATCATTTGGATGTGCAGTTTGCTGTTGATTCTCAATGATCCCAAGGGGCTGGATTCTCAACTCAGTTTGAGAATTGTCTAGCAGATTAGTAAAGCACATTTTTGAGTGTGTCTGGGTGGGTCATGAAGGTGTGACCACAGTAATTATACCTGGTTCCTGGCCCCTTGCTCTGCTTCCTAGACACCTGGAACTGAGCTTTGTCACGCCCTTCCTCCATGATGCTTCTGCCTTGAAGCCACTCAACTATGGACTGAACCCCTGAAACTGTGAGCCAAATTAAATTTCTCTTCCTCTAATTTGCAGGTGTCAGGTATTTCATCCCAATGACAGGAAAGTTGACTAATACAGGTATGGTGATGACTTTTCAGCTCAATACCAAAGCCACAAGCCACAAAAGAAATAACTGACAGGCTGGACTTTATTAAAACTAAAACCATTTTTTCTATAAAAGACAATGCCGACAAAACAAAAAGACAAGCCACAGGAGAAATAGGGTTAGAGAAAATAGGAGAAAATATTTCCAAAACCTGCATCTGATAAAGCATTGTGAACTGTATAGAGAACTCTTAAAACTCAACAATAAGACAACAAACAACTCAATTTAAAAACAGAAGCCAGTTATGGTGGTGTGGTCTTATAGTCCTAACTACCTGGAAGGCTATGGCAGGAGAATGACTTGGGCCCATAAATTTGAGGCTACCCTGGACAATACAGCAAGACTCTGTCTCAAAAAAGAAAAGTAACAGGGGAGGGAAGTAGGGTAAACTACCTGAAAAGACACATCACCAAAAATATACACCCATAGTATGCCTACCCATTTTGTGTTGTTAGAACAAAATACCACAAAATGGGTAATTTTTTTTTCAGAATGGGTAATTTTTTTTCTCAGAATGGGTAATTTTTGAGGAATAGAAATTTATTTCTCTGTTTGGAGGCTGGACAGTCAATGACCAAAATAGTGGTAGGTTTATTGTCTACTCTGCTTCTATGATGGCACCTTTAATACTGTACCCTCCAGGGGATAGAAACAATGTGTCCTCACTTGTAGAAGACAGAAGGGCATAAAGGACAAACTCCCTGTCAAGCCCTCCCCACTTTCCTTGAGACAGGGTCCCACTCTGTAGTGTAGGCTAGCCTTGAACTTGCTATGTAGCTTAAACTAGCTTCAAAGTCATGATCCTCCTGCCTTAGTGTCCCAAGTGTTGGGGTTATAGGAATGTGCCACGATGCCTGGCTTTGTAAAGTTCTTTTACAAGGGTGCTTATTTCTATTTGTGAAGGCAGAGTCCTCAAGACCCAATTATCTCCCAAAGGCCATCTTCCCCAAACCATTGCCGTGAGGGTTAAGTTTCAACATGACTTTTTGGAAGGGACCAAAACATTTAAGCCATTATAGATGGCAAATGAGCACATAAAAAGATGTTCAATATCACATGCCATTAGAGAGTTGCAAATTAAAACTGTGAGATACCACTATATACACCTATTGGAATAGCCGAAATCCAAAATACTGGTAACATCCAAAGCTGATGAGGATGTGGACCAGTAGGAACTCTCATCCACTGCTGATGAAAATGCAAATAGTGCAGTCACTTTGGCACCTTCTTCTAAAACTAAATGTACTCCTACCTTATGATCTAGTAATTGTCCTCCTTGGTATTTACCCAAGTGAATGGAAAACACATGCCCACACAAAAATCACAACATGGATGTTTACAGCAGATGTCCCTCATGGTGAGCGGATAAACTACAGGTACATCCTGACAATGGACTGTTTTTCAGCACTACAAATAAATGAGCTGTCAAGCCACTAAAAGACATGAAGGAAACTCAAATGTATATTATTGAGTGAAAACAGCCAATCTGAAAAAGCAAAATACTGTATGATTCCAACTATATGACATTCTGGAAAGGGCAAAACTATGGAGAAAGGAAAAACATCAGTGATTTCCAGCAGGAAGGGAGACGGATGAATGATAAAGCAGAACGCAGAGGATTTTTAGGGCAGTAAAAAAAATTTACTATTCAGTAATGGCAAGCACGTGTCATCACACATTCATCAAAGCCCATAGCGTGTACAGCACCAGGAGTGGATCTTAACATAAACTGCGGACTTAGGGTGAGAGCGGTGCGCCAGTGGTAGAGGGCAGCTGTGCCCTGTCCTGAGTTGCCCCATCAGGAGCGCAACTGTTGAGGTGGGATGACTTGGGAACTTCGCGGTGCAAGTAGATAACCCTAATGCTAAGCAGGTTCTAGGCACACAGACCTTATTGAGAAGAACCAGCGCCGGCTGCACAGCGCAATCGCAGGGCGCAGTCTGATAAACACGCTGATTAAAAAAACTGCCACTGGTGGACTTAGCAAATTAAATCTGAGGAACAGGGACACACAAGGAAACCAAACATGCAAAATTATCAAACACACTAAGTGGTACCCCTGCACCGGGATGTACAAGAGGAAGGGTGCTCAGCCAGGCCTCGCGGCACGCACCTATAATCTTAGCACTCTGGGAGGCTGAGGCAGGAAAAATAGTGAGTTCAAGCCCAGCCTGGGCAACTGAGTGACTTAGGGAGACCTTATCTCATCGAAAAAGGTCTCAGGATGTAGTCTAGTCTGAAAGCCCTCGGTCCTGTGCCCAGTACCCCACACATACACACACACACACACACACGCGCGCGCGCGCGCGCGCACGCACAGAGGAAGGGCACTGCCAACTGTGGCCTGGCGAGGTCATGTTATTACAGACTACCTGACAGACCCCGTACAGCCTCTGCCCACAAGACGGACTCGCCCAGGAGATCGGCACAGCAACAAACCTGCCCCCAGCCCAGGCTCCAAGCCCACGATGCTGCTCGCTTCAGATCTGCCATCTGGACCCTCACAGTGCAGCTCTGCACCTTCACGGCTCTGCGGCCAGGTCCACCTGCGGTGACCCTGTCTTTACACCAGCTCTTTGTCTTTGCTCCTTGTGCTGCCTTTGTAAATCTGGGGCTGCCTTAACCCTTTCTCAGCCTCTCTGCAGCTTGCATGTCACGGTGTGAAATCAGAGGTGTGATCCGAGTGCTGTGGATATTAGCCATAAGCTGGAGTGGAATCAGGAACTTGCAATTGCCATGGGTGTGACTGCCAAGCAAAATCAAATGTGAATTAAGGCTGAAGAAACCAACACAGCTTGTGAATTTGTTGTTGTTCAATGAATGCTAACGCTGTGGAAAGACATAAATGTGTTGGTCAATGTGACAGGCGTGGCTGACTTGCGACGTCAGCGTGGGTTCACTGATTGCAACAAGTGTGGGACTGAGATGCAGGACGTGGACGATGAGGGAGGCTGGGAGCAGGGACCTTACAGAAGCGCTCCTGCCAGGTACCTAATGAGTCCTCCGAAGGCCCACCTGCCCCGAGGTTTCTTCTGCGTCCGGCCAGGAGGGGGGCGGTCTGCACTGCTGTGTGCTCTCTGTTGTGGCCATGCAGGCTCCACAGGGGACTGCAGCCCCTGAACTGTGAGCCAAAATAAACTTCCCCTCTTTATAAATTAATCATCTGAGGTATTTCATTACAGTGACAGAAGGCTGAGTAACACTAATGCTGTTCTAAAGTTCATTAATTAAGAGAAGAAAGGAAATAAGTGGCATCAGAAAGACTTGTTAGAGGATTCAATGTGACATAAACAGCAACATCAAAACTATAAATTTCTCTACACAAAAATGTAAAACTTCCGTGCTGTAAAAAGTATCATCAATAAAACGAAAAGATAACCCAAAGAATTAGACTATTCGCAGATCACATCTGATCAGGAACTTGCATGTAGAATAAGAACTCTTAGAAATCGATCATAAAGGAACAAAAAGATCCAATTAAAAACAGGCAAATGGGGCTGGAGATTTAGCTCAGTGGTAGAGTGCTTGCCTAGCAAATGCAAGGCCCTGAGTTCAATCCCCAGCACCCAAAACAAAAACAAAAATTAAAAAACAGGCAAATAACCAGAAGAGAATATCTCCAAAGAAAATACACAAATGGACACAGGGAAATGTGAATCAAAACCGCAATGAGCTACCACCCACACCTACTAGGATGACTACAATGAAAAGTCACACACCACCAAGTTCTAGAATGCAAACAAACTGAAATCTCCATGCACTGTTGGTGGGAAGGTCAACGGTAGAGCTGCTTTGGAAATTGGCTTGGTGGTTCTTTAAAAAATGAAACACAGAGTTAACAATGACACAACAATTTCACCCCCAGGTATATACCCAAGAGCCTAAAACAATCTATGTCCATACGGAGATGTAGCCACGAATGGTCACTCAGCATTATTCTAGCCAGAAAGTAGTGACAACCCACTGTCCATCAAAGAATGAGTGGATAACAAAATGCAGTAACATATCCATATACAGGACTATTATTTGACAATAAAAAAGAAACAAAGTACTTATATAGGCTACAAAATAGATGATCTTAGATGCTCAGCGAAAAAACTTAGCTCAGTGAAAGAAAGCAGTCACAAAAGGCCACGTATTACGTGATTTCATGTATATAAAATGTCCAGAGTAGGCAAATCATAGAGAAAGAAGTAGATTGGCAGTAGCCTAGGGACGGGGAGTCACGGCGGGGGAATTGGGAGTGACCGCTAATGAGCTCTGGTTTTCTTTGAGAGGGAATGAAAATGTTCTGAAATCACATTGTGATGATGGCTACACAGGCTCCGATTATACTGAAAAGTCATGTACAGCTTATATAAGTGAATTGTGTATGACATCAATACACAACACTATCTCAAGTGGTGTTAATTGTAAAAGGTGTCCATTGTTTAGACTGAGCTCCCACACTAGGTAGCAATAGATCAAACCGAAGTGGAGTCGCTTCCACTAAAGTTTCCTTCCACCAAGCACAAACTAAATTGTTCCGCTTTCTTGTTTCAGCAGCATAAGGCCGTCCTCTACACCTTAACATTTAAAGAGAAGAGCCTTGGAGATGACCAACCCACCTTTTGCTCCTGGCTTCCTTCTGCAACCTTATCTACCACCACCCACGGTGCAGAGTAGAGGTCTCTGAGCCTCTTCTGGTTTTGAGGGTGCCCTTATTTGCCAACTGTTCTTTGCTCAAATAAACTGTTACATTTATTTTTTCCAAACATTTTTTTCTTTTATCAGCTTTCTAAATTGCAGGACCAAGTATGGAGGATGAAGGGAAAGGTGGGGTGCACCTGGCCTGAGGACCGCCAGGAGATGCCGGAAGGGGCGGGAGCCCTTGGGGAGGAAGGGTCCAAAGCTCCAACGGCAAGCTCACTGCTGCAGCCGAGGAGCAATCACAGCAGTAAGAGAAACACGGAGGGAAAGTGCTTGCGAAGGAAAGAAGAGCGGACAACCACTCCAGGGAGACAGAGAGTACAGAGTGGGAAGTGCCACCCTCAAGGACGAAGACCGGGGCAGGGACGCAGTGGGAGAACCAAAGGACAGTTGGCCCTAGCGTGTCCTCAGCACCATTTGGGCTGCCAACTACTCCCAAACCACCGGACAATGCGTCACATTAAAAGCCACCACGCTGCTCTAGTGTGACTGGGAAAGGAAAAGCAAGAGATGGGTATCCGAAATACACACAGAAAAGATTTAGCAGTCCTCGTTTTGTCTCAGGAACACTAGCAGGGCTCATGTTAAGCCCAGTTTCCACCAGGGCTCTTCCCGCTGTTGGGGGCAAAGGTGAACAAAAGGAGGGCTGCTCCATCCACCTGAGCTGCCGAGCTGCCGTGACTGGCCGCCTGTGTGACCTGCAACGCCCACTCCTGGGACATCAGCGTAGCCACCTCGAGCACTTCCGAGCAAATGTGATAATGTGCGCAGAACGCCTCTTTGTTATTAATAGCAACCTGCTACAGGAACATAATAATATGTTAATTATAGGCATAAGCTGCTACTTCATGGAAGAAAACCCCTTTTTTACCTTAGACAGCTGAACCTGCCCCAGGAGAATCCAGTTCTCTCCCCCTATTATCATCAGCGAATTAAAGAAATCTTCAAAAAGAATAATCGCACTTCATAATTTTTTTCAAAGTTTAAAAATTTAGAAGGCTGGGACTTGTTTTTTCCTTTACTGGAAAAATAGCAGAGCTAGTGTTAGCAAACGTGTTCTATGGTTCATTTTTCCCCTTTGGGCTCCTGGGGAGCAGCCAGGGGCGCGGGGCACCAGTCCCGGCTCTAGAAGGCAGCCCTGGTAAGTGTGCGGCCACCACTCTGAAGCTGGGTCTGGGGGCAAAAAGCTATTTTTGTTTCCCTAGGACTCTCACCTGCTTAAAACTAGATTTGAATGGTGTGAAGAGGCTGATAACTTGCCAAGTCAATTACGAAAGGTGTAAAACACAAAATCAAAGGTGCAGACATGCCTCAAAAGAGTGCTGATATTTTCATTTATACTATCAGTCTCTGAGCTTATGAATAGTTTACATCTCTGTATTCCAATAAATTTTATTTACAAAACAGGTGGCAGGTAGAGAATTGCCAGACTTGGAAGATAAAAATTCAGGATTTTCAGCTACATTTAAATTTCAAAAAAATATGAGTAATTTCTAGAATTGTTTTTGTTGACATATAATTTACATGCCATACAATTCACCCTTGGGGAGGGCATGCTGGGGATTGAACCAGGGCTTCTGCACTGTATCCCCGCCCCTTTTTGAGACAGGGTCTCGTTAAGCCTCTAAATTACCAAGGTAGGCTTGAATTTGTGATCCTCTTGCCTCAGCCTCCTACAGTACTGGGGTTACAGGACTGCACTGCTGTGCTCAGCTTAAAATTAACCCTTTTGAAGTATACAGTTCAGTGGCTTTTAGTCATAGAATTGTGTGACCATCACCACCACCCTAATTCAGAGCACCACCAAGCCCATGCTCACCAGCACTCACTCCCTTTCCCTTCCCTCAGCCTATGACAACCACTAAACTAGTTTCTAAGGATTTGCCTGCTCTAGACATTTCATATTAATGCAATCAGACAATATGTAGACTTTTGTGACTGGCTCTTTTCACTGAGTGTAATGTTTTCAAGTCTCACCAATGATGTGTGTGTATCAGGACCTCCTTCTATTTTATGCCTCAGTAGTATCCCAGTACATAGATACACTACACTTCGCCAGTTTTTCCTAGCTTTATGTGGATGTGTTTTCTTGGCTCTTGGGTAGACCTAGGAGTGGAATCGCTGGGTCGTACAGTAACACTGTGTTTAACCTCTGGAGGAACTGCCAGGCTGATTTCAAAGCAGCTGCACCATGCTGCATTCCCACACGCAACATGTAAGGGATGCACAGCGCACCTCTGAAGAAATGAGCGTGTGTCTGCTCCAAGAAAGCAGACAGCGTGTGCTGCTTGGAGCTCCACCGCCCTTCATGGGCTGCTGACCTCACCTCACACTGCGTGGCTGACTGGGGGGGGTCTCTCATTAACAAGGGAGGCTTTATGAGTGCCTCTGAAGACACTGAAAACACAGGATTTGGAGAGGCAGGAAAGGACTTAGGTGACACGTGACGCACATGATTTTTTACGCAATGCAACCTTGGGAGCGACAAGCAAGTTTGCAGGCTGTGTAGAGGCCACACTGCAAAGCCAAGAAGCTGTCCTGCAGGCTCTGCCCGCTCTGCCCGCCTGGAGGCCTGGACAGCTAAAGCCCTGCATCCCTGTGCCTTGGGGAGGAGTGTCTATAAAGTCCCCAGAGCCCAAGGAGAACATCCACTTTTCTTACTTTGCTTACCCCCAGGGAGGCCCAAGCTGTGGGAAGACAGCTCCAGATTCGGTCAGAACGCCTCCTGGGTACGGGAAACCCCATGCTGCTCCTGACCAGGAGTGCCCATCAGCAGGCCTTGGAGTCCAAGCCAGCCCGGAACACGAGGACCACCGCCCCGTCGGCCGCACCACTGTCCTTGCCACAGCCTGGGCCTCCCCACAGCAGTGTACTCTCAGCCATCAACCTTAAAGCCACAGAAGCCACTGCCCAGGAGGGGAAAGGATGGCCAGTGACCATGGCTGGTCATGTGGTCAGGGTGTGCACCCCAGGAAACATTCTGTGGCAGCCCCTCTGGAGAGAGATGCGGACCCTTTCCCCACACTGCCTACGAACACAGTCCCTCTAGCTGGTTCCCAGGAATTCTCTGGGGCTATTTCTTTAATGGTCATTTGTTCAAAAAGTGTGCTGGGCCTGTTGAGAAGTTTGGTGGCTCCTCAAAAAGTTACACACAGACTGACCACACGCTCCTGAAATTCCACTTCTAGGTACACACCCATGAGAACTGAAAGCAGAAACTCAAATAGCTATTTGTATGTGCAAGTTCAAGGAACCACTATTCATGCCACCAAGAGGCAGAAATGACTCCAATGTCCGCCGACAGATAGATGGGTAATAAAACGCGGTACAAACACACAATCGAGTACTATTCAGCCTTAAAGGGAATAGAAAGCTGACCCATGCTGCAATATGGACGAACCTTGAAAACACCATGCTACGTGAAATGCGCCAGTCACAAGAGGGCAAATATTGTGTGAGTACACTTGTATCAATCAGATTTTCAAATTTGTTAATATGGAAAGTAAAACAGTGATTGCCAGGGCTGGGCTGAGTGAATGAGGTGTTATTGCTTAACAAGTACAGAGTTTCTCTTCGGAATGATGAAACAGTTCTGAGAAGGAGAGCGATGATGACTACACGACACTGTAAAAGTTCTTCACTCCACTAAAATGTACACCTAAAGTGGCTAAAGTAATAAATTTTATGTGACGTATATTTGCAACAGTAACAAAGTGTGCTGGGAACAACTCCTGGTGAGGCTGCGGAAGGCTTCCAGAGACAGCCCTGGAGTTGAGTCCTCGGGAGGGAAGGGAGGAAGGGCGACTGTGAGGAGCCAGACAAAGCTTCAGAGGTGCGCACTGGAAATTTCACAGGCGGGAGCGAGGCAAGCTGGAGGAAGATGGAACACACTGCTGGGAGGAGTGGTCCGCAGGAGCCAAGTGGCACAGGACTGGAGGGCGCTCAGAGAGACAAAACTGGCCAGGAGGGCTGGATGAAAAGCTACGTCTCCTCCAGGGCTGGTGCAGTGCAGAGCACTTGATCTCCAGTGTTGGAACAGTTACACTTTCTCAGTAAAAAAGCAAGGGGAACCAAGACAATGAGATTAATTTCAGCATCAAATTGCAGGCTGAAAACAAACCAAGCAACCCGACTGTCTCTGGAGAAAGTTCTGGAGAAGGGTAGTGGCGATGGCTACACAAGAATGTGAATGTACTCAATACCTTGAAGGTATACTTAAAAATGGCTAAAATGGTTAAGTTTTATGTTAGGTACATTTTGCCACGACTTAAAAAGAATTTTAGAAAAACCCCACTGTCTGCTGGAGCAGAACACATGTACCTCTTCTACACGACTGATGGAGTGTCACTTGGTAGAATTTTCTTGGAGTCGGTTTATCCTCACATGCCCAAAGCCTCGAAGCCGTACGCTCCTGAACCCCAAAATCCACTTCTAGGAGTGTGTTTGATGGCAAAAAATAAGGTTATTGCAGCAATCTTGTGCAAAAGCAGCATCACAGAACAGCTGCTTCTTAAAACCAAGTAAATAAATGAGTCAAAATAAGTCTGGAAATAACCTAAATGCCCCACAATAGAGGTTAAAGAAAGCATATGTTCACAGAAGAAATACCAGACTTTCAAAATTATAATAAATTAAAATGAGTATTTACTTACATGGAAAGATTTTTTTTTTAATTTGGTGATTTTATTTCATCATGATGATTTATTCTCTACTTCACTGTTACAAAATAAGAACGTCACCAACCTGTACTAAGTCCCAGTCTAGCTGCACCCTTCTCCACCAAACACAATTAGCGGGACCTTGAAAGACCTGAACGTCACTTGACATCTCTTGTCTCAGAGAAAACAAAATGAAGGGGGAAAAAAGAACTCGCAGGTTCCAGAGTCCCCACAACAACCCACTGGACACTAGGTTTGCAAAGTGAAAAGAGGTGGTCGTGAAATAGCATCGTACCTCACTTTCACTCTTACAAACGTGTATGCTAACCCACCCTCATTAACAGATACGTCACACGCAGCCACCGAGGAGAGCTGTGCTGGGCACGAAGAAGATCCTGGAAACAAGAGAGCAACAGCCTCTGCCCAGAAGCCGGGCAGCTCGGTACCTGGCTGCGTCTGAGCACCGTGTGTGGGGAAGGGGCATGGGACGGTGATCACACAGCCGGGGTTTTCTCTGGAAGGACCGACAATGAGTTTGTTGAAGGCATACAAGGTACAATTAGCTTAGTGTAGTGTGAAATTGTGTCCAAGCCAGAGGGAGGCTTGTCTCTGTTGCTTCCCAGGGTAAAGGTCAAGTGCGGAACCTGAACCAAGCAGAACAGGAGCAAGAAAGCTCAGAATACCAGTGTGGGTGGTGGGACAGGAGTAAATATGTCACAGAACCTTAGATGGCAGCTGTGGTTTGGGGACTGAGCCCCAAGTTACCTGAGTGCCCAGCCACTCGGCTCAAGGCCTCCAAGCCATGCGTAGCACTGAAAGGAGCCAGAGCGCCCGTTTTCAGTTCCATCTGATTTTCTTTCTGACTCACAGTTAACTCAGTGGTCTCCAATCTAGTGATCAACAAACACCCATTTATTATTTTCCTCCCAGAAGCCCCATTATTGAAAGATTTGGCCCTGCCGGCAGTATTTATGAAAGATAAGTTAGTTTCTCATTCCTTTATTGGACTAAGTCACATTGACCGCCAAGCAATGTGCAGCAATTCACCAACGTGGCCGCAAAAGCCGATAGCGTTCCAGCCAAAAATGAAGGTATGTTAGTTACCACCTCATGCGGCCTGGAAACAAAAGAGCTGCCTTTGTCTTGGGGAAAACAATGAAGCAGTGTGGGCATCTGTCCCTGCTCCCCAGCCCCTGGAGGGGAACTGCCAAAACAGCCACTTCTGCACCCAAGGACACAACCCACGACACAGAAGACACGGGCAGGGAGGCTCGGCCCCTGTGGGGACAGCAACCAGTCCCAGGGTCCTTGTGAGGCAGAAGTGACGTGTTTGGAACCTATTACCAGGTGGACGCGCGTGACCGGAGAGTGCAGGGCAGGAAGCCTAGTTGCTAAGAATAAAACTCACTGTTCTAGAGCCGTGACCATTTACTCTGGCATGGAGATAACAGTGCCTCCTCCCAGCCCTTAATTTCCTGCAGCCCTATGTACAAAGTAGAACTAAAATATTTGCTTTATTAGATTATTTGGTTTTGGTCTAATGTGGAAATTATATCACATGTGACCCACAGGGCAAATCTCCTTCCTATTATTTTCCATAATGTCAAGGGCAAACAGGTAACCGGCCCCACCTGGTCCACGGGCGCAGGTGTGGGGGACCAAACCTCCTTCGGTCCCTCAGGGTGAGGCAGCTGCTGACAAGTGTCCTGCGGGGCTGAGGGATGCAGGACTGCCAGAGCCGCTCGGCACCCACTCACCAAAGCCCCACCCTCTGCCCTCACGAGAGCCTTTTGCAAACTAACACTTGGCTCTAGGGACGCAAAGATGAGCAGACACCATCCCTGGCTGACACGAGGTGAGTGCTGGCTGTAGAAACCCCAGCACCTGAGGTGCTGTGGGGCTCAGTTATCCCTGCCAGAGGTCTTAGCCAAGGATCCTCTGGGGCAGGCAGACACTGTCTGCGGGACAGCATGATCTTGTTGGGACAGCGCCTGTGAGCATGGGGCAGGATGCCGCAGTGCTCAGATTCCCCTCCCACTCGGGCCTCACCTTCCTGTTCTACCTGAGTGTCATGGGGCCCATCTCAGCAGGCAAACTTGGAGGCCCGCTGGGGGCTCATTCCCCGAGCTCCTCTCCAGGTGTTTCACCACACTCTCCACAGCGTCAAGGACCATCTCTACGCCATGACGCCTGAATGCACACCATCAGCCCAGGTGCACCTACTGAATCCCCACTCACTTACCTCCTTGAGCCCCTATTTCGGGGACTCATACCATCCAATCTGTCACCACGGCGTGACCCTGTCTGTCTCCTCCCCAGCAGCCCAGGCTTCTTCCTAGCAGCAGCCTCCCATGGCCACAGGTGTGCTGAGATCAGGCCTCCAAATGGCTGTGCTGTGCACCGCTCCAGGGGTGTCACTCACAGAAGGCTCATACAAGACAGTCAGATTTTTTGTATCAATTGTCTGGCACATTGCAGGTACCCAGAAGGTGTCTTGAGAAAGAAGTGGCTTTTTCTAACTTGTACAAAAAAGTCACTTGGCTGGAAGTGGCTTGTTGAGAAGGGAATGTCCTCAGCTCTCCGGGAGCAGAGCAGGGCCCAGGTGGCTGGAGTGCCAGGGCTGGGCATTGAGCAAAAACAGCCCTGTCCACCTGCCTGCGTGCTGTACAAATATTTTCCATGTGTCCATAACACTACAAACACTGGGAAACACCGACCTAGATTACAACAATAGCCTCTCTCTGTTTGTGCAGAGAAACAAGCTTGGGTTTCTCCCATTCGTACCAGACCTGTAAGTCAGCATGCCTGCCCCACCCCACACCCGCTGCCGTCCACAGCCCCACTCAGAGAAGGCACACTGGCTCTTCGTCACTACAGGACTGAGGACAGGCGGCCTGTTGGCCCGACACCCAGCACAAACAGCTCAGCCTACTAAGGCGTACGGTCATTAGGAAAGCCAGTCAGCCACCTCCCTTCAAAATCCAGCTGCCATTCCCTCTCATTATACATAATTATGTGTTACTATACAGTAAGTCAATTTTCCTACTCTTCCAACAAGAGGCTTCACCAGATCGAATCAACCTCAGATTCCAGCAGGTCAATCAGAAATGAACTGAACATCCAGTGCCAGAAAGAGTCAAATCAATAAATTAGCGCAATGGAGTACTAAGTAACCATTTTGAAATGAGAACATTATACATGATGTTACATAAATATTGTTCCCTGCAGAGGTAAGATATGTGCAAGGATTATAGATCTTTCTGTGTTCAATGTCAAGAGCTGAGTGCTACTTAAAGAAAAAAGTTCCCCAAATCAGGGCTAAAGGAAGCCTCTCCTTCCTGGGGCGGTATCTCTGTGTGCTGGAACACAGTGTGCCCGTGACAGTTCTTATTTTTTATAGTGTTTTCCTACTGCCTTCTTTTTCTAAGGAGACAAAACACACATCCCACCTTCCCGAAGTGCGGTGTTCTCCAGCATGTTCACTCTGCCCACTGTGTGGAATCCAGTTTGGTTGGTGTCTGTCCCGAAAATACTGCTCTCAGAGCCACTGGCTTCCGGCTCTAATTTGGACTGAGCAATTCTGATGCTCATTCAGAACCACGCAGCTCATCACAGCTGTGTGGGAGCTCGTTTCACTAGACTCTCCGAAGCTGCTTGTTCTTTTGGGCCTCTAACTGCCTCCTTCAGAACTTTCATCTTTGTTTTGATGAGTAGATGGTGCAGGCCTGTAATCCCAGGGAGGGGATGCTGGGAGGCTGAGGCAAGATGATTGCAAATTCAAGCCCAACAAGAACAATTTGGCAAGACCCTGTCTCAAAATAAAAAGGCTACGGATGTAGCTCAGCACTGAAGCCCTGGGCTCAAAAAAGAAAAAGAAGGAAAAAAAAAAGTGGGAGGTCGATTTGAAGTCCTTGCATATCTGTACCAACCTTTACACCTGATTGTTTTGGCTGGATATATTCATTTCCTAGAGCTGCTGTACCAGATTACCACAAACTGGGTAGCTTAAACCAAGAGAAATTTAATGTATTGCCTCACAGTTCTTGAAGCCTGATGTCCAAAATCGCTTTCCCTGGGCTGAAGTTAAGGTGCTGGCGAGGCCTCGGTGGCTCGTGAAGCTCTCCAGGAGAAACCACTTTAGGGCCTTTTCCTCCTCCTCCAACACTCACAGTGAAGACGGCCTCACGTCCCCTTCTGCCTTCTGTGTGCAGAGAAGTCTCCCTCTGCCTCTCTCTTCCAGACAATGACAACTCCATCAGGCCCTGGACAGTTCGGGATAATCTCTCCAGGACAAAATTCTTAGCTTAATCACATTTGTAGACTTTTACCATATAAGGCAGCATTTACAGGTTTCAAAGATTAGAATCTGGCGTCTTTGGGGGACATTTCTCAGCCTGCTACAATAGGTATAAAACAATTTCTTAAGTGGTGAAAAAATTCCCACACGAGCTACTCGGAAGGCCTCGTTCATCACCTTCTCACACTCGCCCTCCCAAGGCCAAGCTCACTCCACCAGCCTCCTCTCCCTGACTCCTCGGCGCCCGAGGCCTGGCTCCCCTGGCTCCCTTCACACGCCACGCACCCTGCACCAGGGCTTCACGCACCCTGCCATTCCAACGCCCGCACCCCCCAACCTGGCTCTGCCAGAGCCCCCGGTCCACCGGTCCTCACTCCCCCTGCCCCAAAAGCGGATTCCCCAGACGTCCAGCTAAAGGCCCAGCTCCAGCGCCGCTGGTCATCACAGCGCTTGCTGGCTCCGGCCAGGGCTTCCCTGGAAATCCGCAGGTGGACTGGTCTCCTCCCCGCCCTTGGCCACTCCGCACTCAGGCACTGCTGGTGTTGCCTCTCTTTCACTTGCTTTCTGTTGTCCAAAATCTGTCACAATCTCTGAGCTGTAATAATTCCTTCCTCTTCATTTTGCTGTCCTGGGATCATACTTTCCATACTCTCTCTCTTATCATTTTAATGGGTTCTGGGGAGAGGAGCTATAAAACAGGTCCGAGGTCTGAGTCCTCCATCTTGAACTCTAAATTAATCTCGTTAATTTTTCAGTTATAACTTATACATGCTTCAAAGATGACAGATGTTCCCCTCTAAGCCCCTGGCCATGGGCTTCTGCTAGTGGGGGTCGGGGGCTGGCAGGTCCAGGCTCATGTCCCAGCTCGTCGCGCCGGTCCCACCTCTGACACACAGAGGAACAGTACCGCCAGACACAGAGCTGCCTGTACCTGTTAGGAAACTGGCAAACTGTATGTGGGCTTCCTCTTTCCAGGATTTTTTGAGCAAATTAGTTCTTCCCTATCAGCCGGATACACACATTGTGCCACTGTGCAACTTTAAATCAAGAGCACCTTTGTAGGTTCCATCAGCCTGAGAACCTTTTTACTCAAAAGCAAAAACTGCATGATCCCTCCCTGCTTTACAAAAGCTCAAATTTAAAAATAAACTTGGGTGTTTGAAGGAGCACAGAAATAGTTTATGCCCACAGCTCTCCAGAACCCCGCGGCACTAGGAGTATGCCGCTCGGAGGAGGCCCTCGAAGACCTCAAACAAGTGCCACATGGAGGAAGGGCACCTTTGTGTGCTCAATTCTCTTGTATTATGCAAAGCTGACCATGTCCCATTCAAACCAACCACAGGCGCCCACCCTGTCTGGCTACACATAAACAGGCTGTGAAGGCAGCCCGACCTGGAACCTGTGTCCTCATCCAGCCTTTGCTGTCTCCTCCCCATCAATCCCTATTTCCAACCTACAGGCAGAGAAGAGAAGATCCTGGGCCTTCCCAGGGATGCCTCCTGCTCCTCTCAGCCGCCACTCGGCTGGGCTCCCTGCTACTGCTCAGACTCCAGACATCCTTCACGGCAAAGTGCAAACTGGTCACCTCCTCCATGGGACACACCAGACTCTACCACCGGACTAGATCCTCTCCCTGGAGCCCCACTCTCTGTACTTGCTCTGTGGCCCTCATGTTAACCCGCCTCCTGCTGAGTGGCTATGGGTGGGCTGTAAGGATCAGGCCAGACTGGGCAGGGATCAGGTCTTCATTTCAGGGGCCCCTGCAATGCCTTGCTAGAAGTGCTTGACATTGTGTTTAGATGAGTTGAGTGAACCCAGATCTCAGAGCATAGTCTTAAAAGTGACCAGCTTGCTGCAAGTGGGACCCATGTACTGTAATTCCCAACCTCAAACAGGCAGATCTCTGTTGAATGGGATTAAGAGGTGAGAACACTCCTCTACAGCCAAGGCATTAGGAGCTGTTTTCCTCCCAGGTACGTACACACGCACACACATGCAGGCATACTGAGGCTTACCAACTCAGCCCCACGCAGCCGGAGCCGAGGCTTATGGAGCAACCTCGTCCTGCACGTGCCCTGCCTGGCTGGGAAGCACAGCTCCACTGGGGTGCATCAAGAGTGGAACAGAGAGGGCTGAGCAAGGGTACACAGAGAGAGGACAGAGGGGAGGGCAACCAGCACCCAGGAAGGTTCTGCTCACACTTCCTCAGATTTGGAAGCAAAGGACAGAGTACTGGTACGTCTTTGATGGGCAGAAATAAATGGCTAATGGAAGAATGACACATTTTCTGTCACTCTGAGGAGTGTTCTAGCAGGTAACAGGTCACAATCAATCAGGGCCAGCACTGGGTCTTCTAGACTTTCTCTTCTCTTTTGGAGGAGGCTTCCCGCTTGACTTTCAACAGAACAAGGCTGCTAGCGGGTGTCTGGGCGGTTGGGCTCCTGGTGCTGCCCCGAGTCTGGCCCGGGAAGAGCCGTGCGTGTTCCCATGCACCAAGGACATGTCGCCCGTCTCCTCCAGAGGGCCAGATGGCCTGCATGTGTCGACTTCTGCTCACTCCATTTTTATCTTCTCCAAATGCACTTCCTCGAACTTGCATTCACAGACTCGCGTGTTTTCATTTATATCTCCCTCTTCTGATGAATCTGTTTTTAAATAGGAACTGCCTTTCCTTGTCATACAGCAGTGCTGGGAGCCCCTCCACAGAGGTCTCAGCAGGACCTTGAGAAAGGCAGTTCCCGGAAATCTGAAGGTTTATTGATCATCTGGGACGTGCTGGGGACTGACATACATGTGACCTCTCCTAATTTTCCCAACAACCTTGAAAAGTCAGCATTTGTGTCTTCATTTTTCAGAGGAAAACAGTGTATTACGTCTGCTCGGAGCTACAGAGTGACAGTCACTTAAGTCACCTAAGCCCAGCGGCGCGACACTTCAGGCTCCCTTTGCACATGCTCCACTGGGCACATCACCCGCTGTACCCACATCTTTGTCGTACCCGCCCTCTGCCCTCTCATACCCACCATCATGCTCGGGCTGAACCCCTCTGGGAAGCTCAGCTGGTCTCTGGGTGAAAAGGTCTGTCCTTAGCATCCCAGGCCTTCATGACCCAGAAATCCGGACTTTCCCATCATCGGACTCCATCAACCACTGCCCCTCGCCGCTGCACCAACGGATGATTTTACTCCTAGATCACAGTCCCTATTTCCCACACTACTCCTGCTTTGATTCTTGGTGATTTCTGCACATACATCAACGATCCTTCCAACTAGCTTCTCTGTTATTCTACTTCTTTTTAATTTTTTTTTTTTTTTAGTACTAGTGGGGATTGAACCCAGAGATTTTTCACTAAGCTACACACTTGGACTTTTTTATTTTTTATTTTGAGACAGGGTCTTGCTAAATTGCTAAGTTACTCAGGCTGGGCTCATACTTTTGATCCTCCTGCCTCAGCCTCCCAGAACGTGAGGCTTACAGGCATGTGCCTCGGCACTCAGCTGGCCTCTCAGTCCTTGCACGCCTTCCCTCAGCCTCTCTGTCATAATCTCTCATTACCAAAGATGCCAACCCATCTATACTCTTTACTCATGGGTACGCTCTCTGGAACCGACATACATTGTCCTGGTCCGTGTGGGCTGCTATTGCAAATTATTAGAGGTTAGATGGCTTCGAAACGATAGAAATTTATTCCCCACAGTTCTGGAGGCTGGGAAATGCCAAGATCAAGATGCTGGCAGATCTGATGTCTGAGGGAGGCTACTGTCTGGAACACGGATGGTACCCTCTACCTGTGCTCTGATAAGACAGAAGCAGCAAGGCAGCTCCCCGAGGAGACTTAGTTTTTAATAATGGCGCTTATCCCCTTCCTGAGGGCTCATGGCCTAACCGCTTCCCAGATGCTCCTCCACCCCTAATATCATCCCACTCGGGATGAGGTTTGAACACACAAAATTTGCAGGGACTACTCACACCACCCTCCCCAACTCAGGCCACACGCCCAATCACCTTTACTTGCTTCTGCTGTTCCACAAGACACGTAGCACCTTCTCAAGTGTATGGCATAAAATTCACTTATTTGGGGCTGGGGCCAAAGCTCTTTTGGTAGGATGTTTGCCTAGCACGTACGAGGCCCTGCAGTCAAACCCCAGCACTGCCAAAAAAAAGTAACAGGGCACCACAGCACACGCCTAGAATCCAAACTACTCAGGAGGAGGAGGCGGGATGATGGCAAATACAAGACAACCTGGCAAGATCCTGTCTCAAAATTAAAATTGAATGGGCTAAGGATATAGCTCAGGGCTCCCTGGGTTCAATCCCCAGTACCACACAAAATTTCTTACTTATTTGTTATGCTTGCACTTACTATGTGTCTCATTAGAATGTAGGTTTCATGGAGGCAAGTACTCCTAGCTGTCTGGTTCACAGATACGCCCAATATCCTGTAGTATGGCTAGAACACATGATATACTCAGCAAAACTCAGTGAATGAATGAATTTTAATGGATTACTTTTATAATTACTCGATGCCCATTTTCCCTTGGCACACTGTGAGGTCTACATGAACAGGGGCTGAATCTGTCTTAGTCACCCCTGAAGACACTCAGTAAAATTAACCGAGTGAATGGACGAAAGGGCAAAGTCAGGATGTAAGGAGGGCATGGCTGGGCTAAGCCTACTGTCTGCAAGGGTAAGCTGCACCCAGAATGCTGTGTGCAGCTCTGTCACTAGCTGCCACCTAACACAGATGACCTTGACAAAGCTACTGATTCTGAGAAGCCCAATCCCAAAGCACCAGAGGCCCTCGGGACATCAGAGGTTTGTGCGCACACAGTGGCTTCTGCCTCAGCCATGCACATACCTGACGCCAGGCATGTGGGGAAACTAATTTTACCTATTACCAAGAAAACTTTCATGGGCTACTTGAAAATTTTCATTCTAAAAACAGATTACCTAGGAGACTTCAACCACGAACTTCTTCCAGCAATGAACACTTACCGAGATCCTATCTGAATTTCAGATCCTAATCTGAGTCTGTGACTTTCTCACCAAGCTGCATTTTTGAGTCTCTAGGCTAGTCTAGCCTTTAGTGGGAGAAGGCTTGCTCCAGGAGAAAGGGCATGTATGTAAAACAATCGATTTGTGTAAGAGGCTCAAAGAGAACCAAATTCACTACTTCAGAGTCGGCCTGACTGCTCACCTGCACTGGCTTGAAATCTCCAACTTCTATGGAGATAAAGTGCTGTGTGACTGGGAAACCAATCCAGAAAACCACATCGCTGAAAGCATCTTTCCGCTCAAAGTTCCCAACAAAGCAGATAAAAAGAACGGAAAACCAAAAGGGCCCTTCTGCATCTCTGAGACAAAGACTGTGCCTCCGGTGTAGGCGCTGACGAGTACGGAGAGATCCGGATCCACAGCCAGGAGTGAGTGAGCCATGGCGCCTTGGAGAGCCTGCAGCGCACCGAGGAAAAGTGAGGATCAACCTGGCGGTCGGACGCAGATCCAGCCCAACAGCTTCGCTCATTTGAGACGGAGATTCCCACTGCACAATCTGAACAATGTCTTAAGCGCGACTGTAACATGATCCACTAAGACTGAAGAATTAAGGCAGTCTCGGAATCGTTATTAAAATCGGGGGAGAGGACCAAGGAACACCGAAGACAGCAAGGAGAAAGGGAAGCAACGGGATGGCTCAGTGGGCTCTGGACAAAAGAAGCAAGCAGACAATTTGGTCACAACATTAGCGGACATCCCTACTCTGAGCCTCAACCCTCTGAAAGGTGCGCAAACAGCTTCTTTGAGGTACATTTCTGCTTTTTCTTTTAGACTGCAAGTTGTATGTTTGAAATGAAGGTTGCTTTTCTCATGGAACTGAAAAATTTTACTCAACATGAGCCTTCGAGTGACTTGCCTGAGAGCGAGACCACATACATACACCAGCTCCATTCTACGTCTGGTTGTACGACCTTAACCAAGTAACTTAACCTGCCTGAACTCTAGTTTCCTCATCCATAAAATGTGAAGGCTAAATAAAATAATGCATATCGGTAATCAATAAATATTAGTTCTCTTATGCCAGCACAACTCACTCTTCCACAGAAATCAGGTCAAATCCCAAATGGCGATCTGGCATGACCCTATTTCTGTACAGCATCCCGTCCTGCGGCCTCCCAGGGAAAGATCCTGTGTACTCACAGAATCGGCAGCCAGCCAGGAAGTAATGGGCTGGTTCTAAAATGCCACGACTGCCCCGAAGCATCTCCCGTCGGAAGATAAAGTAGCTTTCTCTTCCCCACACAGATTCTCCAGAAATTTCCGCCAAGTACGAAGAGAAGCCAGTACCAACACCCTGGTGGCGACAGCAGGCAGACGCTTGGCCTGAGCCCACAGACATCTCAAATGGAGAGTCATACGGCACGAGGGCAGACAGGACCAACCAAGAATTTCCAGGGCTGACACATACAGCCTCGCAGGGAAAAACCTTACATTATATTGCATCGCTGCATCCTCTTTTGTGACACTTCTGCTAGTCGTGCCAATTTCACCAAATGCTTAAAAGGCAAACGTTTGAAGCCATACCAGTTTTTGCAGAGAGGGCACCTCCTGGGGCCAGCACCTGACTCTGCCTTGAGAGGGGCTGCAGGGCTGCAGCGGGGCCAGACCTGGGCGATACTGCCATCCTCGGGGTACTCCACTCAGTTATTTAAGGTGCAAGGGTTAGGGTTAGGGTTAGATTGGTCCCTTCCAGGGGCAAAGCTTTCAGAACATTTAAAATTCATGAGAGAAGCGAGGGGTGCCTTTTTTTAGCTCCCTCCCTTGAAGCAAGTAATATGGCCTTTGATCAGGCTGTGGAGTCTAGTTCCAGTTTTCCAGAATATTCCCCACCCATGGCAAAGTGAGACTGCTTTTCAAACAGACAAATCCTGAGGGGGGCAGTATATGGAGGGAGGAGGAGAAGGGGAGAGGGAGGAGAGAGCGTGCAAGCCAAGCAAGCTCTGACAAAGTCAGAGTCAAACAGGACTAATCAACAGTTTGGTCCTGTGGGAACCACCTTTAAATTTAGCAGACAGTATTCTGTTGGTGCCAAGGTAAGGTCAAAGCCCAACCACCACTGCGGACACACTGGGCGTGGGCTGCACGGGTCCCCACTAAGGGACAAAGCTGTGCTCATGCCAGGCTGGGTGAGCCCAATTCCATGCCTGACTCATCCAACTCTGTACTGTGGAAGAGAACCCCACGCCAGACACCAGCTGGGTGGGCGACTAGGGGCCCAGGAAGGAGGCTCACCACCTGAATAAGATGTGGGAGAACACCACAGCCAAGGCAATGCCATAAGGAATGTTATGCCCCCACCACAGAGGAGTACGCTGAGGCTCCAAGACAATCTGAGGGGCCCTCATCTCCTAGCACGTTAACGAGCTATCTCCAGAAGGCAAAGGCAGGCACCAGACGCCACTGCACCTCGAGCTCACAGCTGAGCAGCTACAGGACTACATCACTCCCGGGAAGCTCAGACCTCACAACAGTCTCCCCGAAGTCGAGGGGAACCTGCTAACACCCACAGCTGTTCACTCCTCAGAATGAGGAGGCCATGTCCTCCTGCCACCTGCCCTGGGCATGGCCCACCTGTGACGGGTGCTCGGAGGCTCCCTGCTGCCCACACAGAGCCAGACCTGGGCTCCCTCCCGAGACCCGAACCCCACCAGTCAGGTCAGCACAGAGCAAGCTCCCCACCCCGAAGGGCAGCTGGTCAGCTACACAGAGGGTACTCTCTCCTCCTCTGAGGTTTCCTTTCTCCACACTACAAATACCCAAGTCCTTTAGACATGTAGTGCTAATCTCTGCTGGGTCAAGGACCCCTTGAAAATCCGATATAAACTAGGGACACCCTCCCCAGAAAAACATATACATAGGAGGTATGATCAGAAAATATGGTGACTTAAGTATTTTTTTTTTAAAGAAATTTATACAGTAAAAGATACATTGCCACTAAGCCCCCTTAAACTTCTCCCCCTACTTTGAACACAGTTATTCTGTTCTTCCTGCTGCTTTGTGAAGCAGTTCCGGAAGTCCTCTTTTGTGAGCGTATTTAATTGTGCTGCCCTAGCTGCTGCAATGTCCTGTCCTGAAATGATTCTGAACGTATACCTTTCATGGTCATTTTGAATTTTGGGAAAAGCCAGAAGCCATATGGTACCAGATCTAGTGAATAACCTGGATGAAGATATCCCAAAATGTTTTAAAGTAACATATTATTACTTTTTGTTAGTGTTATTTAAAAATCAAAGAGAGTGGGTATAAATCATAATATCATTTGCTACTAAAAGCATTGTAAGTGCTTATCAACTATTACCCACTGGGATGACATACTTTAAAGTGACATACTTAATGACTTAATCTTTAACTTGAAAGAGCCTGCCTTTCTGTCGGATGGCCCTCGGCAGCAGCTTTCACTGTATTTTTTATTACACCCAGTAAAGACCCTCATGAAAGAGGACTTCCACAACCACTTCAAAAAGTGGCAAGAACAATGGGATAAGTGTGTTCAAAGTGAGGCGGGGTACGCTGAAGGAGAGTCACGGTAATGTGTCTTTTACTGTAATCATTTTTAACACCTAAACATTCACTACACATTTTGACCACACCTGTATGTACAGTCCTCAGTGGAGGTGACCCTCTCGGCCCTCCTCACAGGACACATGTGCCCAGACCCATCACTCTCTCAGGATGTCCTTCCCCACATGGACATCTGGGTGACCCAAATGCAGCAAGGCCACCACCTCCTTCCTCACAGCACTTTTCACACTTTAAGCAAAGTCTTCAAAGTTTTGCTGAATGTTGGGGCACCCGCACCACTGGGCCGCTTCACAGGGATGGTCCCCAAACCCTTCTCACATGAAAGATCACCCCACTCCCACGCCCGGGACATAAACATGCACCATGCCTTTTTCTTGGGCAGAACCGGGAGGCCACATTTCCCCAGTCACCCAGCACTGCTCAGGGTCCCCACTGCTGCACACTCCCAAGTCTGAGCCTGTCCTACCCTCCCCTCTAATTTGTCTGGTCCTCGAGGGCCACTGGAAATCCTCGGGGAATTGGCAGGAATCAGCGCCGCTACCAGAATATTCCCTTCGGCCTTCACCTTCGTGCTTTACCTGAGACCTGAGGTCGGCTCCACTCCACCCCCCACCAAACACAAGGCTGTTTCCTCCCGACACACAGACACAAGAGGGGGGCGGGCGGGGACTGGTGGCTCCTGCCATGCCCTTGGAAGCCTGCCTCCCACGTCATTTCCTGCCACTGCCAGGATCAGGCACATCAGCTCCCAGCCCTGCATCTTCTACCCACCTCCTGTCACTGTCACCATCCACACGGACGACCTCCAGGTCCCGGGACTCAGATCCCTGACCTCCTCCATGCCAGTATGTTCACCCCACTCCCCTGCAGTGACCCTCACCACAGCCACGTGTCACCTTGAACCGTGACCCGCCCACTCCCTTCCTACCCACACAGCCCATCCCCTGGCTCCTTCACCAGGCCCTCGACTCACTGACTCACTCCTCTCCCTGGCCACCGCCCAGCCTCACATTCTTGCTGGGCACCACATCCATCCTGTGGCCAATCACTGCGACTGCTCTCAGGAGAAAGCCTTGCTCCTCAGCCTGGCAAAACCCCAGCCGAGGCGTCCCACCATCTGCCTTCTCTGCCCACACCCAAGCCGCTGGGCAGCATCACAAAACTGGGTGGAGGAGTTTCACTTCAAATTCATGTTCTCTGACCTCAAACTGTCACTCTGCAGTGGCCCACAGGCCTGGGTTCCCCTGGCAGGGTTGCCGGCCACTCCCAGACAATTCCCTGCACCTGCCCTCCATCACCCACTCTCACTGAGGACCCAGCTCCAGGCTGCACAGTGCACAGACGGGCTCCTGCAGCTCCACCACACCCAGCCTGCCCATGCCACCCCACAGTGGCCCCCCTTCCGGGGGAGGGTGCCTCCTTCTCCCCTCCAAGGGACAGGCCTTCCCTGTGCCCTGAACCCCAAATTTCCCGTCTTCTCAGCACTTGGCTCCTCCATCCTCCTCCTCTCTGGCTGCATCCCAGGAGCATCTCACACACTTCAGTCCTCCCTTTCCCTACAGTCCCATGCTACTGTCCTAGCACTCTGCGCCCCTAACAGTCAGCTTCCAGGGACTGGTCCACATGTCTCCGCCCAGCTCCCCTCCTTGGCCTCCCATCTACCTTCCAACCCACCTGGCTCCCGGCCCCACCTCGACACTGACTTGCTCAGGTCAAGGCCACCCAGCTCCAGGCCACCTCCCAGAAGTGCTCCACTGTGGTGCCAAGTCCTTCTCCAGAGACACTTGTCCGCTGGCCGTCACTCTGGCTTTCCTCCTCCAGAACTGGTCACCTCTCCTCCTCCATGTCACCCAAAGGGTGAGTGTTTCCGGCTCATCCTGAGCCCTCTCCTCTGCTGCCTGCCTCTGCCTCAGGGCCCTCGCCCAGGCTTCTCCATCTGACCTCTCTGTTGAGCCCAGATCCATGTGACTCACTGCTTCCTCCCCAGCTCCAAGCACAATCCCAAACTGACACCGAACCTGGTGTCCTCACTCATTGCTACCTGTTCCTCTTCCAGGCTTCTCCCAGCTCCCAGTAGCACAAGCCGAAAACCAAAGCCATTCTCTAGCCCCTCAGCCCACATGCTGTAAGTTACCATCTCCAAGTCCCGATAAACCATGCACAGAACCTACCCCTGCCTGCCCCTCCTTGGAGCCCTTCCAAGCCCCAGCCAGCAGGTCCTGGGCCTGGAGCCCACACTGTCTCCCTGCTCTGCTCCTGCCCACTTCCAGCCCACTCTCCCACCGTGCCTCTGTGGAGCCTAAAAGGGTCACACTGCAGCCTTCGCACTTACTCAGTCTCACTGCACCCCAAACAAAATCCACAGTCCCTGCCACGGCCTGCGAGGTCCCACCATTTCCTCCTTGCCTCCTCCTCTCTCCAAGCCCAGCCCGGGCTCCCGCTTGCTGCCAGCCAGCCATGCTGGTCTGATCTCAGCTTCCCCACTCTGGGTCTCTGCACTCTGCTCCCTTCCTCTTCACCGGAGCCCGCAGCTTGAAGGCCACCGCTCCAGAGCGCCTCAGACCCGCACTGTGCGTTGGCTGGCCTGCCCCCTCCTCTGGCCCTGAGCATGCCTGGCAGTAACTTTACTGATGGGGCACTTAAAGGCTGGGTCTTTTCAAGGGAGGCCGGGGCCGAGGAGGGCACAGGGCAAGTGGATTCTGTCTCCCTCGCCAGCAGGCAAATTCCACAGGGAGACCGAGTTGCCATGTCTGTTTTACTCACCACTGATTACATGTTAAAATGACAATATCACGGACAGAGTAGCTTCAAATAAACTAAAATTTTAATTTCACTCCTTCCTTTTCACTTTTTTAATACGGATAATGGAAAATGGAAAATTATATATGTGGCTGTCGTATTTGTATAACAGCACTGGTTTGGTTGGCAAAGATTGGATTATGACAATTTGCTGACATAATGTCACATTAGAATCAAATGTTCTACGCAGGCTGGTGTGGTGGCACATGCCTGCAATCCAGTGTTCTGGGAGGCTGAAGCAGGAAGGCTGAAAGTTGGAGCTCAGCCTCAGCAATTCAGCGACCTAGCAAGGTATGGTCTCAAAATTTAAAAAAAAAAAAAAAAAAGGTTCATTTTCTATGATGCAATGAATAATCAGTGAGCACGGACCAAGTATTCAGGGTACACGGAGGACTAGCAGGTCAAGCTAGTTACAGCATGCTTGAAATGTCACACTAATGAGGATGAAGTCACGAATCATCAACACTTAGCTGGGTGCCTTGCAAGTGGCTTGTGTCAGGCCACTTGACATCACGGGTGCAGATTCGAAGGCCAGCACTCGGATGACAGAAGACGCGCTTGGACACGTCAGACAGCAATATCCTACCCCTCCCAACGCCAGTCAACTCCCAGGTCACTGTGACGACACACGGCTGGACATCCACACCTGTGCAAGGCTCGGCCTGCCACCTCCAACTGTGCCCTTCTCCAGTGCAGAGCGTTAGGCTCGCTGAGAGAGACAAGGGTTTGTTAGGGTTTGGCTTCTCTGAGCCGGCCAACTTGGGGCTGCTGGCTGAGGGACAGTGCTAGTCGTCTTCCATGGAACACACGCTAAGTCACACAGTCTCGGGGGGCAGACACAGATGCACCGCCTGGCATGGCCTCTGCCTGGGGTGGCGCCAAGCCCCAGGTTGGCCCATTAAGGGGCACACCCTCCAGGAGATCATCGGCTTCCAGGGAGCAGGGCCATCTGCTTCCCAGAGGTTAATAAACTTACAGATCTCATGACTCAGAGAGGTCATGCTGGCAAGAATTTTAATGCATTTTTCAGAAAAACTCTGCGAGAATTATTAACAACAGAACAGTGACTGGCTACTGGGCGGTGCGAGGGCAGAGAGGTGACTGACAGCCTGGAGCAGGCTCTCCTCACAGTCCCAGGGCTTTGGCTGGCGAAGCACTCAGAGTCTGATCAGCGATCAGAGGGGCCGGCCCTGCGCATACCCACCCTGCGTCCACCACTGTGTGCTCTGCGCCCAGTCCCAGTCGTCTGGAACATACTGGCAAGTTACCTGGCTGGAACCCCCTCTACAAATGCACATTCTTGATTCATCGAGTGGCCCCTACACACCGTTCATAAATCTGCATTTGCCTCAGCTAACTCCCACCCAGCCCCACGAGCAGCTGTATCCGTTGGCTTCCTCCCTTCTCCATCTATCCCCTGACTCTCAGATCGGCCTCCCAGCTCCGGCCCAGCTCCTCATTCCCTTCCACGTGACCTCGAAATGCCTCTGTCCTGCATCTCGCCCCTTTTAGGGGATCCCCCTTCCCGGAAGCCTGCGCTCCTTCCTCCCACCCCAACTGCACTGCCTCCCCTCTTTCCCTAATAGCTTCAATCTCCTCTGTTCTTTGCCCTCAGTCTCCCAACGTGCTCAACTCGCCCTCTCTCTCACCTTCAGCTGCAGCCGGACTCTCCTCCCTCCACATTCTCTCCCTAAACGGATGTTGCCTGCAGACCTACTTGTGCTTCCACACTTGGCTGAAGCGGCTCCCAACAGTCACCGCTGCCCGCACAGCCCTGCTGCAGCCCGACCCTCCTCTCAGCTTCCTCTGCTCCGACCTTGCCAAGGACGCCTGCTTTGTAGCCTCCCCTCCCACGTTTCTGTCCCTCTCCCCTCCCAGACTCGCTCGCTGGCTTCTGCTTCTTCCTCTCAGCTGCGGTCCTTTGTGGGACTGTGTTGTCTATCCTCCTCCTTCAGCTCCTCTCTCCTTGGGTGGCCAAAGTCACCTAAGAGGTGAAGGTTCCCGCGGCGCCTCTGATTCTATCCCCACTGCCAAAGGCCACAGCGCCAGGGCCACAGTGCCAGGGCCATGTGTGGCCCACCACAGATGGGGCCGCACCGTGTCCACCCAACACTGAACTCTCGCCCTTCCTCCCAAAGACCTGCATCTCCTCTGAGTCCCCATCTCAGTCACCATCCCACTATTGGTCACAGACTTAAGAACACCCACAACACTGGCAACTCAGCCCACCCCTTTCCCTCACACCAACCACCAAGGATCAGGACTCTCATGAGGGCTTTGGCCTCCAGAAAGTACATCTCAGAAACAGATTTCATTCTCTAATAGGCTCAAGCTTGATTCCTGACCCTGCCGCTCCCTGGCTGAGAGCCTGGACAGTGACTGAATCTCTCCCATCCAGTTCTCCAACTGTGAAAGTGGGGATTGCTAGGAGAATTAAATGAGATATACTAAAAGCTCAGACAGCACTCGGCATAGTGACATAAGTTCTCCTTAAATGACAGCTTGCTTTGTGTCCAAATTTAGCAACTATATAGGAAAGACATTCAGGCTTCCTACCTCTCAATCCCAACGAGGTCCCTCACATACATCTTTCTATGGTATCATGTATGTTCCTGGAGGCTGCCTCAGATCCATTACAGAACAGGGCAAGGCTTACATTATATAATCTGTGTGGCAGCTGCTTCCTCCCCTCCATACCTTCTGCTTTCAACATTTCTTGCCTAGACTGTGGCAATTCCCACGAGGTCTCTTTTGTTCCAAATTCATTCATTCGTATGTTGCCCCAACACACACACCTTTCAGTATTGGAGACTGAACCCAGGACCTTCACACTGAGCTACAGACCCACTCCTTTCTTATTTTTTCAGATGGAGTTTTGCTAAGTCATTAAGTTGCCCAGGCTGGACTTGAACTTGTGGTCCTCCTGCCTCAGCCTCCCAGAGTGCTGGCATTACAGGTCTGAGCCACCATGCCTGGCTCCTTTCCTTCCAATCTCTTAGCTCTCCATACTACCCTTCATTACTTTTTCTAAAATAATTTTCCTAAAATAAGTATTATTCTTCCCTTCAAAACTGAAAATATTCCCTCATTGCCTACAGACTGAAGTCCATACTATGGCATGTTTCTGCCTCTTATCTGATGTCATCTCTTCCCCTCCAAGCCTCCTGCATGTCACAGCCCAGGTCACTCCCCGGTACCAGGACTGACGGCTATGCTTCATCTAATCCTCACAACAACCCCATGAGGTTGGTACTATTGTTAGTCCCATCTCAGAGATGAGCAAACGAAACTCACAGGTCAGCGTCGCTCACACCGCCAGTGCGTGGCCAAGCCAAGACTGACTCGAAGGCCCTGCTCTGGACCTCCACACCTCACTGCTTTCCCTCCTAACGCCTCACTTCCTCATTCTGCCTGCCTGGCAAGTCCTGCTCACCCCTCGAGACTCGGCTTGAGGGTCACCTCCTTCAGGAAGCCTTTCCTAACTCCACCCAGAGTTAAGCGTTTCATCCTTGCTCACATTTTAACACATTTTAACCGTTGCCCTAACCACCTGCTCCCCGCCCGTCTCCCTCAGGAAGCCAGAGGACTCCATTCTATCAACTCGTATCTGCCTGGTGCCAGACCCGGCCACCTTTCCTGCTGTTCAACATCCAAGCGAATACTTCCGTGGCTGGTCTCGAACTAGCGGCAATCCTTCTGCTTCAGCCTCCCGAGAGCTGGAATTACAAGCGTGCGCCTCCACACCCGGCCAGTCAGGCCTCTAAATACTTCCAAAACTGTTATACAGATTCAACACAGTTCCAATCAAAATACCAACAGCATACTTCACAGATCTAGAGAAAACAATCCTAGAATTTATATGGAAATGGAGGAAGCCTCGAATAGCAAAAGCAATACTGAGCAATAAAACCAAAGCAGGTGGCATAGCAATCCCAGACTTCAAGCTATACTACAAAGCAATAGTAATAAAAATGGCTTGGTACTGGAATAAAGATAGACACGTAGACCAATGGAACAGAATCGAAGACACAGAACTTCTCCAGACATATTCAAATATATGATCTTTGACAAAGGATACAAATACATATGTTGGAGGAGAGATAGCATATTTAACAAATGGTGTTGGGAAAACTGGTTGTCAGTTTGTAGAAGAATGAAATTGGACCCATATCTATCACCATATACTAAATTCAAATCAAAATGTATCAAAGATCTAAATATCAAGACAGAAACATTAAGCCTTCTGGAAGACAGAATAGGTAAAACACCTGAAGACAAAGGAGTAGGAAAGGACTTCCTAAACAGAACCTCAACTGCACAGGAAATAACAAGAATCAACAAATGAGACTACATTAGACTAAAGAGTTTCTGTACAGCAAAAGAGTCAATTAGGAGGGTGAAGAGAAAACTCACAGAATGGGGAAAAATCTTTGCTAGCTACTCCTCAGACAGAAGACTAGTATCTAGAATATACAAAGAACTCGAAAAAATTAAACTACCTAAAATCAGTGACCCACTCAAGAAATGGGCCAGAGAAATGAACAGATACTTCACAGTGGAAGAAATACGAATGGCCAGTAAACATATGAAAAAATGTTCAACATCTATGGCTATTAGAGAAATGCAAATTAAAACAACTCTAAGATTCCACCTTACCTCAGAAAGAATAGCAATCATTAGAAAGTCAAACAATAACAAATGCTGGCAGGGCTGTGGTGAAAAGGGAACCCTCCTACACTGTTGGTGGGAATGTAAACTAGTACAACCATTATGGAAATCGGTATGGAGATTTCTCAAGAGTCTGAAAGTAGAAATCCCATATGACCCAGCCATTCCCCTACTAGGTATCTTTCCTTCAGAGCTAGAGACATCATACTACAAAGATACTTACACAACAATGTTTATGCCAGCACAATTTGTAACAGCTAAATTCTGGAAGTAACCCGTATACCCATCAATGGATAGCTGGATAACAAACTAGAGTCATTTGTAGGAAAATAGATGGACCTGGAAAATATAATGTTGAGTGAAATAAACCAGTCTCGCAAGCTGGAATACTGCATGGTATCCCTCATTTAGTGAGGTAAAATACAAATGAAAGAAAAGAGTAAACAATGGATACAAAAAGATGAAGTATTAGATATAAGCTAATAGACAAAGGGTTCAAGGGAACAAGAAAAGGGCAAAGGGGGAGGGGAATGGGAATCCAGAGGAATAATACCTTAAAAATAAGAACCTAATAACCCAAACTTAAATCAGTGACACATACACAAGGAACACAAGCTGATGAGCAGATAGAGGGTGGCCAGAGGCAATTTGGATCCATCTGAGTAAGTGTCCTTCCACGCTGAAATACTGGGTACTATCAGTCTGATGTATACCGCCTTCCTCCACTAGCCAAAGAGATTCATCCCTTTGCTCCCAGCACCTGTCAGAGTACCTGACATGACTGGCAGACAGTCACCAATGCTTGAGTCAATGAATACACAAATGATGAAATGAAGGGTTCCCCAGTCAGCAACACAAATCCCTCGTCCAGCCCCACAGTGGGGAGGACTCTCTTTGTCTGTTCTTGCACCTGTCCATGAAGCCAATCACCCGGAGGCCCACTTTATCACAGGGATACTCGAGTTAGCGCTCCTGACCTTCCAGGTCCTCTGCCCGGTGACCTCCCTCCACCCGCACCACCGAGAGATTAGCGATACGAAGCAGCACTTCGGAGGACAAACCTCACGTGTCCCGTGTCATGTGACAGGGAGCCATGGCCGGCTCTGCTTAGGACCAGGAGCACGGTGACTGGGTGGGCTCAAAGGTAGCAGCACAGAACAGCGGCGGACTCGAGCAGTACCCGAAGGGACAACTGAGGAAGAGCCACAGCCAATCTCCACCCAAAGCAGAAACGGCGACGATAAGAAACTTGGTCACCACTACTGAGTCCTCATGTGCCAGGCACTGCACTAACGCTTTACACACGTTTTCTATTAAATCACGTCAGTCATTTCACAGACGAAGACAGTGAAGCTGGGGCTGGGCATGTAGCTCGGTGGCCGCGCACTTGCCTAGCATGCGTGAAGTCCTGGGTTCTGTTCCCAGCACCAAAAAAGACAGTGAAGCTTCTTAAAGAAAGAAAGCGATTTATCCACACTCATAAGGCCAGCCAGGGCGGCCTGGGGCTCGGCCTGTCTGTACACAACCCTCCTCCCAGCCCCCCACAGGTGGTCCCCCCACAGTGAGCTCAGCACACCTGGGGAGTTCGACAGCCCTCCTCTGCCAGCCTCAAGGCTGCCTCTGCCAGGAGCCTTCCCCGCCCTGGGAGCATCCTTCAGGAGCGTTGCCCCATGAGGTCCTTCGCTGTCACCCCTCCACCCCGCCCGGGGAAACAGAAGCCAAAGCAACTCTCCTTTTCTCCACAACTCCAATTAAAAGCTTTCCCAATTAACGATCCCAAAAGGCGCCACTGTGCAGCCAGCGGGGTCTGCACAATTCCTTACTAACGAGGTCCCTGCGGACAGCCCCACCCTGTAACCCACAGACAGGTTAAGGACATCAAAGGGCAGCTTGGGCTCCGCCGGGCCTCGGGGTGATCTGGACGGAGTTTTCCCCGGGCAGGGCAAAAGGAAGAAGCTGCCAGAGTCTGCGCAGCCGGCGCCAGGAGAGGCCAGGCTCTCGGGCTGCAGTTAGAGTCCTCGGTGCCCCTTCCTCAGAGGAGTAATAAGACGACTATCATCCAGGCTTGCGAACAAAAATTTTTTTTAAAAAAAAATCACTCTAGTCTTTGACAAATGTCTAAATGTGTTCCCCACAAGCGTATTTTTACTCTAACAAGCTAATTTGAAACATAATTTAAATAATTTCTCCCAGAATGATACCGTATGACTAACAGCACCTTGGTGGCAGAACTACCAGAGGCTTGATGGCGCTTTCAGAGAGCTTCCATCCTGCTGCTCCCGCACACGGCCACACCCGCTAGGCAACCGCTCCTGGCGCCAGCTCTCACCTCCTCACCTGTGAGTAGCGCTGCTGCGGAGACCAGGTATCAGAACCAGCTCAGGAGTAGAAGCTTTCCACCCAGCGCCTCACGAGGCACCCTTTGGCTCAGTCTGTCTCACACTGGAAAAAGGCAAAGTGTGACTCTCAAGATCTATAAGGTCAGGACTTGGTACCCTGAGACTGCTGGGATTCCGAGAAATCCCCTTTCTCTCCTGTAAGTGAGCCGTGAGGCAGAGGTAAAGGAGCCCCTGCCCCCACCCTGTGTGCCAAAGGGAAGTCCTTCTCCAGAGGAGCTGGGGTGGCACTTTGCCGAATTTACCCAGTTTACTGTTCTGTAAAAAAATTTTTTTAAATTTGCCTTACGATGGAAACAAGGACTCTAACATCCTTCCCACATACACGCCCCTATCGATCTCTCCCTAGGGATTCCCGCTGAAGCAGCAGGTATGTGCAAAGCCCAGGAGCCCTGGAAGCTCAGGGGGGTCTTCCAGGTCCAGGCGGCACGCTCTGCTGATTCCAGTCTCAGGGCAGAATCACTCTGTCCTGCTATGTCCAAATGAGGAGAATCCACACAAGCAGCTGGGGCGTGGGCCACCAACAACGATGATCCTTGACGTTCTCTCCAAGATTCACTAAGGAGCTGTGACTCACCCAAAATTACACAGCCCCGAAAATTACCCGATGTTAATTGTAAGCCTGGTCTCTACCGCTCTCTCCTTCAGTAATTCATTTATAGTAAAGCAAACAACTGCTCTGGAGAATTGTCAAAATGTCTTTAAAAAAAAAAAAAAAAAGCTTTCTTATTCTAGAAAGGATTTAAGCAGGTTTATGAAATGTATAAAATTCAGCAAAATGACAGATGAGAAGTAGATCTGGATTTAAACAATGATGTATTTTTATAGTTACTGGCATGGAAAGACGTCCACTCAAGATATTTTAGGGTTAAAAATTATCCTAAAGAATAGCTGCATGAGATGATTCCATTTTGTTAAAAATATATTTCCTCTACACAGACATACATTCAGACACAGAGTCCCATGTACACAGAGAAAAGTCTGCCAAGATAAACATCCACATGCTGGCTGGGGTGATCCCTAAGATGTGGGGTGACAAGTAATTTTCACTTTCTTCTGTGTGCTACTTTTTAGTACAAACACAGAATGCTTTCATAATTAGAAAAAAGCAAAGTTATTTTCATTTTGTTTAAAAAGAAAAGGATCATAAAGCTGACTGGAAACAAAATAAAAGTCCTGGGTGAGCTCTGATAAATGCGTGAAGGGTGACCAGACAGACATTTGGCTCTAAATTCCTCAGGAGGCTTAACAAAAAAGAAATCTAAGAATTTACACAAATCTCTGAATCCTTAGAAAATCCTAACAACCCTCCAGGCCAGGAATTTCAAAACTGTTCCAACAAGAATGACATTTCCCAAAGTAAAAGTCAGCCTAAAGAAATGGCCCCTGTTCCTTCCCCAGCCCCCTCACCTCCACTCTCCCTCTCACTCGCCCTGCTCCAGCCACACTCCCCTCCTTACTGTTTCTTAATGAGCCAAGTGTGCTCCTGCCTCGGGGCCTTTGCACATACTGTTCACGCTGCCAAGGCACTCTTGGCTCACATCCTTATGGGGTTCACTCATCTTCCTCCAGGCCTTTCATACCTCTTTCTCAGTGGGCTTTTTCAGCTGGATCTTCTATCTAAAATCTACTCTACCTCAGTATCTTCTAGCCCACTTCTCTTCCTTTGTTATCTAATAACTGTAGTTAAAAAACAAAACAAAAAAGCCAAAGAGCATATGCACTTGTTCCTATTCAGTTTATTTTTCAATACATATTTAGTGCTTACTCCCAAATTCTGTGTATTTTTCCAACTCAGACATGGAAAGAGATGGTTATCTGAATGAACTAGAGTGATCCAAAATGCTGACAGCCCTCCTGCGCCTCCCACAGTGTTCTGGGGTGTCTTCCCTAAATTCCCCAGAGACAGCCACCCCACTACCAGCTCTTACATCCCATGATCGATGATCATAACATTCTGCTTAAACTCACAGTATTTAAAACAAAGCTGCTACTTGCGTATTGACTTATCTCCCTTTTTAATGCATACACCCCAGAGAGCCAGGAACTAGCCAGCAGCTCGCACCAGCTGCCGCAGGGATGGACGAGGGGGCTGAGTGGACCTTGGTGATCAAAGCTTCCGAAAAGCCAACAGGACCAAGTGAAGACAACTTCACCTCAATATATCCGAAACTGTATCTGTTTTAGTCAACTCGGACCTAAAGAAAAGCCACAGTTCGTGTGATTCAGGAGGAAGGGAAAGCTGAAGGAACGATCATCAGGAGAAAGTTAATCAGCGTAGATTACTGACCGAAAGGCTGCCCGAGGTGTTAGATAACCCGAGACTGTGGCACTCCTACTTGCAAGATAATCTCAGCTGAACAGAGTAAGTGTAAAATGAAGCCAAAGAGTAATAGAGTTGATGTTGTTTGTAAACATGACAAAATCAGCAAAAGTGACAACAGCAGACAGGCTGGCTTTTCTGCTGGCCTTTTACAGGGAAATAAAAAGGTAATTTACAGTCCCACTGCTGGAGTGGCAGCAGACAGCCTGAAAATGAACCCACATCACAATAAAAAGCGAAATGGCTCGCTAGCATCAAAAGAAAACCACATTAGAATGTGATCTCTTTCTCTCTTGGCCCTTACAACTCTCGATTAAGCAGGCTATAGAAAAGGTAATCCAAAAATCATCACAACTTCCAGGCTGGCTTCCAAGCACTAACTCAGTCAAAAATATCGACTGAGGGCCTATTAGGAGCCAGACCCTGGGCGAGGTGTTTGAACTCAAGGATAGAAAAGGCAAGGCCCCAGCCCTGTGAGCTAATACTGAAGGCGGGTAGATTGCAAACAAGTAAAGGAGCCCGAATTGATCACAGGTACGCTGGGGCAAGCAGCTGCAGGAGACACACGTGGGGCTGTGTTAGAGCTGCGTGTGGGAAGGAGTGTCCTAGTATGGGTGGCTGGGCAGGATGAGGCCAAAAGCGGACAAGAAGGAGACGGTGTCTGCAGAGCCAGGGTAAGAGTTTTCTAGGCAGAGGAACGGCAGTTCAGGGGCTCGAGTAAGGCGGGAAAAGGAAAGGAGCCCAAGAAGGAACACAGCACAGAGGGCCAGCAGCAGGGCAGCTGGGGAGGCTGCAGACAGCAGGGCCAGGGCCCCGTCTGCTGCGGGGTGTTTAAAGAGGAGACTGGCATGATCTGATTGGCAATTTTAAAAGGCAGCCTCTCTGGCTCCTGGGTGCAGATGGACTGGAGGCAACCCAGCAGGGAAGGAGAGAGTGAGCATGCCCCAGGCACATCCTGGAAGGAGCACCCACAGACCAGCTGAAAGCCTGGACATGACTCAGCACTCGAGGGCGCGGGAGGGCCACTGGCAGAGACGGGGAGGACAGGGGACATCAAGGGCCTCATGTGTGAGCAGGAGTCAGAGCCCTGAGAAAGGGGGCCTGGAATTAAAAACATGAGTGTTGCCAGCAGGTAGACAGTACTGAAGGAGGGATTCCTGGGAATGGGATCACATTACCTAGGAAGAGCACGTAGGTGGAGAAGGGGAACCAGGCCCTGGGCAACCCTACCACGGAGCCAGACCAAGGAGCACCAGAGACCTGGCGGTTTCAGCACAGAAGTAGAGCGTGGAGGCAAACAAGAAAAGAAAGTGGACACTGTGGACTCGGACATATATTTTGTCATGTCTTGAGGAGAAGGGGAACACACAGCAGAAGGAAGCAGGCGAGGACTGTAAGCGGGAGAGAGAGCGCCTCTTTAAGATGGGAGAGGCTAAAGCTGTACTCACTAGCTACGGCTAGCTATTTAAATTTTAATTAAATTAAAAATTCAGGCCCTCAGTCACTCTAGCTACTTTTCGAGTGCGCGGTGGCCTCACGTGGCTGCTATCCTGGACCACACAGATATAGAACATTTCCAGGTCCACAGTAAGCTCCACTGGGCGGTGCTGACCTGGAGCATGCTCCCAGACTGATGGAAAAGACCGGGAGAGAGAGGAAGTTAGGAAGGAGAGCTGTCCTTAGGGAAAGGGATGGATGGAGGCCACACCGGGAGGAGTGGGCTTCTGTGAGGGCAGAGGAAGAACTGCCCTTCAGCTCCCAGGCAGGACTGGGGCAGTCAGGACAGCCACACCATGGAAGATGAAGACGTGCCCTGCCATTCTGCCAAAGGGAAAAAGGGCGAGGATCAGAGAAGAGAACACAGAGCTCTAGAAAGGGGAGCAAACCTGCAATAGTGGGTTTGGGGAGCAACACCCCCAACTGGAAAGACTAGACACTGAACAGAGAAGCGGGAAGGAGTATCTCCAGGAGGAAGGCATCTTAAGTGGGGAGAAGTCAACTCAGATGGTTTGGTTTTCTCCTTAAATCCTGGTCTTGTCTACAGAATAGAGCACGACAGAGCTGCAGGACCACAGCAAGGTTTGCTACTGGCTGCCCCTCTTGGGTTTGTCCCTCCATCCTACACAACTTTCAGAAAGGATGACACGGGTTCTATTTTTGGTTAAAATGGTTCCCTCCACCTCCTCGGTCTGAACTGCTTATCTAGCTAGCCCTTAGCTCATCTCAATTTACAACCATGGTTGTAGGTTCACATAAACGACAGAAGTAGATATGTTAAAGACAGCAGAGGTAGGTAGCAGTTACAAACCAGCCTCTATGGACAAGCAACATACATTCATTGAGTGATATTAAAATGACATGAAAGACATGTTCTGTGTTTAAATCCCCAAACTACTCCTCCTCTCTGCTTTCACAAACACAAATTATTTTCTGACATTTTCTTTAAGCTTTTATGAGTAAACATTTTCATCTCCACAGAACTATTTGATCTCAACCACAGCTTCAATGTTTGCTTTTGATCGCACAAGAGTGCTGGGGTGCAGGACAGAGAGTTAAAATTGCCAGATCCTTTTTATCTTCCATCTTGAGACCTACATTTGCTAACTCCTTCCAGAACATTTTCTTTTAAAGTATGAAATCTGAGCACCTCAAAGGTTCCTGCTGCTCAAACATCAACCCTTTCACAGTTGGCTGAGGGGCTGCCCCAAACGTCACAGAAACGCAGCCTCCCAGCTGGGCGCCTCTGGGACGGTCAGCCCACAGCCGCCGGCATGTGCGAAATCTCCGGGATGGCACAGAGGTCTCAGCAACTTCCTCGGCCCTTTCTGTCCCGGCAGCCAGCACATGACTTCCCTTCTCTGCTCAGCCCCGCGGATAAGGCTCCCGGCGAAAGGGCTGCGGAGACCTACCTGGGTAAAGCATCTAGCAGCCAGTGACCCCACCAGGACAATCGTGCCTCTTCCACGGCACCCTAGCCCGCCTCGTCCTACCAATCCCCAAGAGAAACGGAGGCTCTCTACACCCACCAAGGAGTCTCTGGGTCCTGCGGATCGGCCAAAGAAGTCAGCAGCAGGGCACGCAGAGATTCAAGACTCCAGCTCACTCACCCAGCCATTCCCCCTGCCCACGACCCTACACTAAGTCCCCCTTCTCTAAATGCTCGTCAGTGAGCTGTGCCACCTGCAAGTCGGCACCAAAACCTCTCCGTGCCTCAGTTTCCTCATCTGTCAAATGGGCGCAGCACGCATTCCCCGAAAACGGCCGGCCCCCGCCCTGCTCGCACCGGGGAGCAGATGCGAGGGCTGCGGTGCAGCCGGCACAGCTCTGACTCACAGCGCGGAGGAGCGGTCGCCCCGCTCCGCACACTGGCCCGCGCGCTCCCCGGCGTCAGTCACCTCGCGAGTATTTCGCCCGCCCCCCGAGCGTCCGCGCGCGGCCGAGCCCGCCCGGCGTCCCTCCCAGGAAACTTCGGTCCCCGCCCCGCCCGCGGCCGGCCCGGTGGGGACGGGACGGGGACGGGCGGCTCGGGCCCGGGGTCGGCGGCGCCAGGCGGCTCGCTCCCCGCCGTCCGCCCCTCCGTCCCCGCCCGACACTCACCCCATCTCCGGGCCGCTGCGGCCGCTTCCTCGGGGCCCCCGGCGCTCGCGCTGCGCCCGCTCGGCAGCCGCTCCCCGCGCGGCTCATGCGGCGGCCGGGCGCCCGGCTCAGCCCCGCGCTGCTCCCGGCGTGCGGGAGGGCGGGAGCACCGAGGACGCGGGCGGCCGGGGCGGGGTGCGCCCGCCTGCCCGCCTGCCCGCCGCGCCCCGCCCACTCCCCGCCCCCACGCCGCCCGCCCTTCCCCGCCGCCCCTC
>PVJO010003290.1:0-126059 GCA_004026905.1 Hystrix cristata | reverse complement strand
CCGCCTCCCTGTCTTCCCCCCCTCTCTCTTTCTCCTTCCTGGTTAACTACCACAGTGGCTTGCATTAGCTAGGCTTGGTTCCCTACGTAGCAGCTCACATGGCAGGCTGCTGTGTCAGTCAGCTGCTGCTACATAACAAGTAGGACAAGCTCAGACTACAACAACAAATGTGGCCTCTTGCTCACAAGCTTATGAGTCAGTGGGCACATCTGGCCTCAGCTGGGCTCTCACCACGTTTGGGGTTTGGCTGGGTGTGCACCCATGAAGCCACTGCTCGCACATCACTGTGCCCATCCCATTGTGGGCCGCTAGTGACTTCTCCAGCCTTCTGGGAGGCCAGCTGGTTAGAGGGTTGCAAGACAAGCCTGGTGAGAAACGAACACTGCATCCTCCTAGATATTCCACTTGCTGAGATCAAGGGCTCTGTGCTCTTAACTAATCGGTCTTCTGACCGTGGCAGGGCCACGATGGCCACACGGTCTCAGATCTCTGCAGCGATGCCCTTCAAAGCCTGCTGGCAGTGTTACGAGGCAGGGAACCGGTAATTCCCTCTTACGGATGGGCAATAAAAGCCCCACACTCACACCCCACTTGCACACGCAGGTGCAATCGGCAAGTGTGCCGACCCCGTTCACCAGCCCTCATTAAACAGCAGCCGGCTGTTTAATGAGGAGGACGCACTTGCAGGGCCCACAACGCTTCTCTGGCCAGGCCTGGGCCTTTCTGTCAAAAGCAAGGCAGAGACGTTTTCAAGGAAACAAGGCGGCAAGAGAGAAAATAGTCTTTACCTTTCCGTCGGGCATTTCCAAAAGGGAGAGGCGGGAAACGCGCGGGGCTTTCCACGCTCGGCCGTGTGGGGTCCTGAGGAGCTGACTGGGTAAATCTCGGGGGCCGGGGCGGCTCAGGGCATCTGCAGGTAACAGCGTCGCTTCCAGGAGACTCAGAGACCGAGCGTTGACTCCACCAAGCACCCGGCCGGGGGACCCCCAGCTGGGCCCCGTGAGCAGCCTGCACTCTGGACCTCGGCCGCAGGTGGCCTCTGAGGCTGGGCGCCCCTGGCGTGGGGAGCTGCCGCGGAGACCCTCCCTGGCTCCGCACAGCCTCCCGCACCAGCTGGTCGCCGGTCGACCGGTCAGGTAGGAGGCAACGGCTCCCTCAGGGCGGCTGTCCTTGTGGAGGAATCCGGGCACCGGCCGCCCGGAAGAGGAAGTGCGCACCGGCACACGGAAGTGACAGCCAGCCCTTCGCCGGAGCGCGTGCACAGGTCCGGCCGCCGGGCTGCGGCTCAGCGGGGTGAGAAGCAGGCCTGAGCCCGGGCGGCAGGCGCTACTGTGCGCGCTCTTGACACCCCAAGGACACACATCCAGTCAGGAGTCTACATGGTACGAAATAAAATCGTAGAAAGCCCAATTTTTAAGAAAATGCAGAGGGGAGAGGAATGGGAAAAAAAAGAAGCAACAAGATATATCATGTACAGGTACAAATCACCTATGGTGAATGTTATCACTATGTACATCTAAAATGTACCATTAAAATTAAATTTAATTTAAAAAAGAAAGAAAATGCATGCCCAAAGGACGTATTTTCCAAAGCCCCCACCACCAGCAGCCACTCAAATGAAGACTGGTGAAGAAAACGCTGGCAACACAAATTCCTAACATCAGGAAGATAGGTGGGTCCAACATACAGGTGGAGAGAGCAACTGGGGCCCTCGAGGAGCCAGCAGGCGACTGACCCCTCCACGGTGCGTGCTTCCCGTCTCCAGCCTTGCAGCCTCCACCTCAGCTAGGGCGGGCAGCTCCCGGTCAGCCTCCGGGGAACCCACAACCTCCACATTCACCCCTCCGGAACCCATGGCCCTGCACAAAGATGCTGGGGATCACAGCGCAGGGACTTGGAGACCTGGGCTCTGCTCTTCCAGGAAAAACGACGGAACCCAGAGCGCAGCAGCCTCAGCCTTGGGCCCCACAGAGCCGGCCGGATGGCCCAGCCCAGAGCGTAGCCAGCTAGACGGAGCCGTGGAAGGAGGACCCCACGTCGACCTCACTCCGGGTTTTGTTTTTGGTTCTCTTTCTATATTTTTTTTTTAATTTGGGGCTGGTTTGTCATACAGCAAAGGCTAAATGATCGACCCATGAATTTGAAGATGTACATGCAGGGACAACATGGAAGAAAGTTACCAAGAGTGACGCAAGAAAATCTCAGTGATCTCTGCCTCGTGGGGAGATTGAACCTTCTTCTCTGGCCCAGACAGGACCCCCGGTGAGTGATGCCAACAATTAGGACCCAAGCCCCGCATGGGCGCCAGCAGCTCTCAACCTGCGCCTGCAGGAAAGAAGTCAGAGGAAAAGCAACGAAGGGACAGGCACTAGGGCGCATACCAACAGGGCACACAGCACAGGAGTGAGGAGACTCAAGGACGCTCACAAGGGCAAGACTGTGGCAGATGGGGACCCTCTAGAGCCTACCAGGATGCAGACTCAAGACCCACCCTGATCCCCAGGAGCAAGTGGAATGTCCTGCCTCAGCTTCCCCTCCCACAGCCAGCATCTGTATGAGGTAGGTGACTCCTGTCACAGGCTGTCCTCAGAGAAAGGCCTCTGACCCCAGGTCCCCAAGCCCAGGGGTCGAAGCCACTGCACTGCCACCCAGGGTGCCCCCTGCCTGCCCCATCGAGCAGCCTTCATTCCAATGATGCAACCCTGGGTGCTGGCCCCAGCACACGGACAACACCTGCTGGTCGTCACTTGAGCCCAGCAACACAGCCCCATAGCTAAAGAAAATTCTTATCAGGAAGTAAAAGCTACAACTGCCCTCGAGTGCACAGCTCTGAGCGCCATGTGTGACAGGAGGTGACAGAGGCTATGGTGTCCCTGGGAAGCACTCATGGGTGGCCACTCCCCTCAGGTGTCATCTCACTGGAAGACAGCCCACAGCCAGACTCTGGGGCCTCAGGGCTGGGTGTTTTCCAGGCATTGTCTCCACCCATGTGGACTGGCCAAGCAGTCACTCCATGCAAAGCTACTGACAAGTTGTTGCCAATGACAAAATTTGAGCTTTTGAAAAAAAGTTAGAATTTTGGAAGACCTAGTTTGGCATAGCAGTACATATTTGTAATCCCAGCACTCTGGGAGGCTGAGGCAGAAGGATCACAAGTTCAAATTCTGCCTGGTAATTTAGGTGACTGAAACTCTCAGTGTGAAGGCCTCAGGGAAAGAGGGAGGAGAGAGAAAGAGGGAGAGAGGTGGGCAAAGGCCCATCACTTGCCAGTTAGGTGGGTCTGGGCGTGGCTGGTGTGGCCTTAGCCCCCCATCAAGTCCGGGCGCTCACACCCACCTGGGAAGGCTGTCGACCACCCACGTCACACAGACTGCCACCATCAGCACCAACCTGCGGTGAAGGCAAGCAGCCCCAGCCTGGGGGGCCTGCAGAAAAGAAAGGCAGTGAGGTTACCCACACAGCCAGCTGTGCTGGAAAACAGACATCTTATCACCAATGTGTTATTTGTGTTAAGATGCAATAGATTCACTAGTCTTGTTTGGAAATGAATGAATAAATGAATATTTTCAGACATACCAGCTTTAGCCCTAATATGATAGACATCAATAGACACAAGTCACATTAACACAAACCTGTTCATGTCCTTGACACATTTTTAAGTGTTGCAGGAACTCGAGTTTGAGTGAAAAAATAAAAGGAATCAAGAAAGAAAGAAAACTGCTGCTTACAAGTGGCCAGGCAGCTGAGTGCCGCTTCTGCGGGGGCTAGGGCTTGAATCTCGGGCGAATTTCCCCACTGCACACCTCCATGCTGGACACTTTTATCACAGAAGTGCCATAAAGGCCAAAGCAAACGCTTCCAGACTCCGCAAGGTGATACGGCACAGAGCAGTCACCAGCGTAGCCCAAGTCACTGCCCAGAAGGGAGGGCAAGAATGTGCCATGCCGAGCAGGGATTCTGGTGTCCTGGACCCGATCTTCATGCTTTGCAATCACTGTGACATTAAAAATGAAATCTGAGCTGTGTGTGTCAGTCCACACCCATGACCCCAGGTACCTGGAGGATCACAAGTTCTAGACCAGCACCTAGGTAACTTAGTGAGACTGTCTCAGTAAAATAAAAAGGATGGAGGGTGTGGCTTAGTGTTCACTGGGTTCATTCCCTAGTACCCTGTGAAAAAGACAGGAAGGAAGTAAGGGTGGGAGGGAGGGAAGGAGAAGAGAGAAGAGGAGAAAGAGGGGAAATAGGAGGAACCAGAGAAAGAGAGAACAGAGGATGAAAAGAAAAGAAATCTGACCAGCAGCACAACCTCTGTGCCCTGCAGCTGCATGACCTTGGCGCTGAGAAGCTGGGTGATGGCCAGGAGGGAGTCCCCCAAGCCTGCGACAGGAAGTGGGTTACGGGTTCTTTAAGCAATCGGAGTATGAAAGAGGGATCTGGCCTGGGTGGTCCAGAAGGTTTCCACAAGAGGCAAATTGGGTGGGCAGAGGGGGCAGAGTGCAGGCCAGGAACAGCTTAATGGGGTTGGCCTAGTGGGAGGCCGGGAAACTCCAGTCACACCTTGGTCACACACATTTGACAAAGGCCCTGGCAGCCCTCACCATCTCAGTGCTGGGAGTCACGGGGTCTCAGAACCAGCCTGCCTCAGTTCCAGGGAGTTAACACTGAGGACTAGCCCCAGGTGTTTGGCCAGCACAGCTCCTACCCACCTCCCATCCCAGGTCACCTTCAGTGCTGGTCGTTGGAGGTTAGGATTAGGGGGAGGGGGAGGGTTAGGGCTAGGGAGTCAGGGTTAGGGTTAGGGCTGGGGTTAGGGTGAGGTTGGAACCCGATCTCTTCAGCTAAAGACACACTGTGTCTCCCACTCTTGGACTCGGCTCCTTGACCTCCCGCTGACTTGAATTTGAACTCAGCCCCACCTTGGTCTGGCACAGAGAGCCACCCACACCCAGCTTCTCTGAGTTCTGAGCTGAGTAGGTCCCTCCCCAAGATGGTGACCAGCCAATGGCCCTCTCCTGGGAGACCTCTGAATCCAAATAACTTACCAGCCATTGAAGTCCACTGTGTCCACTGCTCCATTCCACTGGGGTGTCTTTCAGTGGAGACCCCTGGGGTCACCAGTAGTGCACCTGCAGGCTTGAGCTGCCTCTCCCACATCCCAAGCCAGGGCTCTGGGAGAAAGTGCCATCTGCCACCACCTTCTTCTGCAATGACGTCTCTTTTTTGGCCTTCCTTCCCCGTGGGTTTCAATTCTCATTTCAGATCTTTGCTGGGTCCCAGGAACCCATGTCCCTCCTTCTTCTCTTCTTCACATTGCTATATTCCAGCGTCAGGATCACAAATCTCAGAGAGGCTGTTTCTCTGCTGTTTACTGCTCCACCATTTTCCCGGAAGTTGGGGGTAGGGTGAGGATTACAGAGTCAGGCTTAGGGTTTTAGCATTAGGCCCTCACCCTGCTCATCATGCAAACTGTCTCTATCGGAGATGGAGGCTCACATTTCCTGGAATATCTTTCCAAAACTTCTGCTTGTGTCCTTCTGTTCCTGATGCTTCTCTTACAGCAGTTTTGGTGGTGATTTCCCGGGCAAAGCATAGAACATTCTGCTAGATTTCACTTACTTTTTAGCGTGGATTTTCCTTCTGCTTCCATGCAGTTGAACCTCACTGATTTTCCTCCTTCTGTAGCTTCCCCTTAGTCTGGGAATCAGGTTCCCTGCCCCCCACCCACTGTGTGGCTCCAGAGGCCCCCACTGCACACTATACTCGGGCTACCTGCAGGCCACACAAAGGAAGGACCCCGGCCGTGGGCTCATGGTCTTGGCTCTTCCGGTGTGGTCTGGAGTTCTGGGGACGGGGGAGAACAGGGTGAGTGAGGACAGGTTCTAACACAGCAGTCTTCGTGTCCTCTGTGCCACACTGTCAGTGGACTGCACCTTTAGTTGTCTAAGAAGACACGTTTGCCTCGTCGAAAGCATTCTGTCTTGAATTCCATTCTGCCTGATATTAATATCAGTATGTTTGCCTTTTAATCATATTTTACTTTTAATTGACAAGTAATTATTGTATAAATATACCAGCTGCATGGTGATGTGATGGTTCACGTCCACATGGTGGAAGAATTAAATTGGGCGCATTAACACAACTGTTCCTCGCAGTATAGTACCTTCTAGTGGGGACATTCCAGTCCCACCTTTCAGTCCCACCCATTTTCTTCTGTACTGCCTTAAGATTTAAGGCAGTGTCAACCACTGCAGCCCATGCTGTGTCGCCTATCTCTGCATCCTTCGGCCGGAAGGAGACTCCTGGCCAATGGGAACATGTGGGCTGAAACAAAGCCAGGGGAAGCCGAGCCCTTTTTCACTATTTTTTTAATTTTGAGACAGGATCCTGATAAGTTGTCCAGAATGAGCTAGAACTTGCCATCCTCCTGCCTCAGCCTCCCAGAGTGCTGGGATTAGCTCCCATTTTATTCTTTATGTTTCACTTTTCTTCTGGTATGCTTTCTTAAAAACATTCATATACCCATAATAATTTCTTTACTCACTTTGAGTCTCTTTTAATAGGGAAATTCCAACCGGTTCTCATTTACTGTGATGACTGATACATTAGACTGACTCAGCCTTTTTTTCCCTCCTGTCCCATTTTTCATGCTTGCCTAACTTTTCCCGTCAATTGTTGGATGGGTTTTCTTTATTCTATTTTTTCTTTTTCAGTTACATATCCCATTTCTAGTGGTTACCCTAATACTTAAAAATAGGTTACCTAAATTTTAAAAATAGTACCTCACTCATTAGAAAAATCTTAAGGCAATACAGAAGAAAAAGAAAAAATTAAGATGTAAAGTTTTACCATGCAAAACCCACTCTGCCAGCATCCTGGTGAATGGCAGCATCCTGGCAGACCCTTTACTTAGCTTGTTAGAAGAACGATGAGCACGGGGATGGTGGACTCAGTTGTGTAAACAAACACATCATCATACATTGTGTAAATTTCCATTAAGAGTTTCAGCTCCTACTTGAAATTAAAAGCTTTTTCTGCAGTAAAACTGAAAGAACTGCTGAAATGCATCATTCTTTCACCAAAAAGAAAAATTATATTCACTCCTAGCTCCTAAAAATATCCCACCAAATTAAGATAAGAGGACTAACAATTACAAAACCTGTACTACAACGTTAGGGCTCTTTTGAATTGGACTTCACTAGTTACAAACAGTTATCTGTTTACTCCTCAGCTCTGGATTATAGAAATGCTGCATACCTCTTCCTGCCTCCTGGATGCTACTGATTCGGGGTCCAGGTTCTCATGGTTCCACTCTGCCCTGCGAAAGCCCTGTGACAGTGCCCTGCTAGCCTGTGTGTTATCCTCTTCACCCCTCATCCTTCAGATTGTTGACCTCAAGCAACACTTTGCTCCCATCATGTCTTTTGAATTGCACTTCTGAGGGTGGCATGTGAAGCTGTGAGAGCAAAGCCAAAGGTGCAGAGAGACCCGGAAAGCTAGAGATGCCAGGAGTGTGGACCATCTGCCAAGGAAGCCACCTGCAGTTGCGCAGAGCCAGCCCAAGCTCTGTGGAGTCCAAGTCTGGCCACAGTCGCCGTGCGTGCTGGACACAGAGCTGCAGGATTTAATGTCTGGCCTGCCAGGTTTTGGTCTCGCTTTGGTCTGATTCCCGTAACTTCCTGTCCCTCCTTTTGGAATGCCAGTGTTCACCCCATGCCCTTGCATGCTGAACGTATTTAACTTTGTTTCTCATTTTTATAGCAACTCACAGCTTAGGTTTGCACTTTGGGGAAGTGCTGAACTGTTAAGACTTGGGCAACTCTTAGAGATGGACTGACTGCATTTTGCATAATGAGATGAACACAAGCCTCCTGGGGGCCGTTTTAGATCTAAACCATAACACGGTAAAATACACACAACATAAAATTCACCATTTTAGCCACTTTCAGGTGTGTACTTCTGTGGCATTAAGAGCATTCACATTGTGATGCAGCCATCTCCACCACACATCTCCTCTTCCCACACTGAGCTCTGTCCCTATGGATGCACCCCCACATTCCTCCAGCACACACAGCCCACATTCCACTTCCTGTCTGTGAATCTGACCACCCTGAAGACTCTTGTGAGTGGAATCAGACACTACTTGTCATTTCATGACTGGCTTATTTCCCTGGACACATCTGCCAGGTTCTTCTATACTGATGCATGTGTCCGAGTCTCCCTCCTTCTCAAGGATGGATGAGAGTCCACTGTTCGGATGAGCCACACTTTGTTCATCCATCAGTGTCCTTGAGCAGCTTCCACCTGGTGGCTGTTGTGAATGAAGCTGCTATGAACATGAGCATACGCACATCTGTTTAAGTCTCTGTCTCCACTGATTTTGAGTGTACTGTGCACCCAGACATGCAGCTGCTGGGTCATGTGGGAATTCCGCTTAGGTTTTTGGAGACCCTCCATACTGTTTTCCATAGTGGCTGCAACATTTTGTGTCCCCACTAACCAGGCAAAGAGTTCCAATTTCCCTAGGTCCTCAGCGACTCTGGTTATTCCCTGGGTGTTTTAAATAATAGCCATCCTAGCAGGGGCGAGGTGGCATCTTGCTGTGGCTTTCAGCAGCCTTTCACTGGTGATTAATGGTGCTCAGCATCTTTTCAGATGCTTGTTGGACCTTTGTATCTTTCGAGAAATGCCTGCTTAGCTCCTCTGACCGCTGTTGAACTGTGACTTTTGGTTTTTCGTTGTTGAGTTGTGGTTCTGAATGGTAACCTTATATTATTGGCAAGTGTTTTTCCCCATTGTGTGTGTTAGTTTCCCCTCCATTGATGGTGCCCTTTTAGTGCATGAAAGTTCTGAATTTGATCAAGTCCAATTTACCTATTTTTTCCTTTCTGGCCCGTGCACTCTGTATCATATCAGAGAAATCATTATCAAAACCAATGTCCCAGAGCTTCTTTCCTGTTTTCTTCCAGGAGTTTTAACTCTTGCCTGTTGACTTGGATCCATTTTGAGTTAATTTTTAGATGCGCTGTTGGGAAGGGGTTCAGTATTATTCTTTTGTGTGTGGACACCTAGTTTCCCAGCAGCATCAGTCCCTTCCCCACTGAATGGTCTTGGCACCTTTGTCAAAATCACCTGATTGTGTATGGAGGGTTATTTCTGGGAGCTCTATTCTATTGCATTGGTTTCTATGTCTGTCTTTGTCCAGCATGCATTAGTCAGCTTTCTGTGACTATAATAAAATACTTGGGATAATAGACTAAAGAGAACAGATCCACGTGACTTCACTGTTTTGGAGGTTTTTGTTCATTGTCCACTCGAGAGCACCTCCCCATATGACAGGAAGCACCCCCCCATGACGTCCCACTAGTAGAGTCTCTACCTGCTCCCATAGTGCTCTAGGCTGGGGACTGAGCCTTTAACATGTGGCCTTGGGGACAGTGCAGGTCTAAATCATAGCATACTGCCACTCACGTTGGTGACAGTGGCTTTGTAGAAATTTTCTAATGAGGAAGTATATGTCCTCCAACTTTGTTCTTCTATGCCTAGACTCTTTGGGCTCTTTAGGGTCCCCTGAGAGTCTATATGACTTTTGGAATAGATTTTTTTCTGCAAAACATGTCATTGAAATTCTTATAGGTGTTGCACAGAATCCACAGATTGCTTTGGACAATGTTGACATCGTGACTATAATGAGTGTGCCAACTCTTGAAAGTGGCATGTCTTTCTGTTTATCTCGTTTCATCAGCACTGTCTTGTAGTCTTCAATAAACAAGTCTTTCACTTCTTTGGTTAATTCCTAAGAATTTCATATCTTTTTATGCTCCTGTAAACGGAAATTTTTCTTAATTTTCTTTTTGGATTGTGTTATAGTTTAGATTGAAAATGTCCCCCAAAAGTCTCCTGTGCTTAGAGGTAGGGCTGCATCAGAAAAATTGGGTCACTGGGTATGAGCTAGAAAGGGGCGTTCTTGTTCCCAGCTCCTCCCCTCTCTCTCTGCTTCCTGTTCACAGTGGTGTGAGCAGCTTCCCTCCACCAGGCCCTTGCATCATGATGTTTCTGCCTTGGAGCCAGCAGACCATGGACTGAAACCAATGAAACTGTGAGCCAAATTCAATCTCTCCTTTAACTTGCAGATGTTGGCTATTTTGTCCCAGCGACAGGCAAGCTGACTAATACAGATTTTTATTAGTAGTATATGAAAATACAACTAGTTTTTGTGTTTTGATTTTGTATAATGCAACCTTGCTGAGTTCATTTACTGGTTCTAACAGTATTTTCTGGAATTACATAGGATTTTCTACATGTGAACCACATAGTCTATGAGCAGAGATCACTTTGCATCTCCCCTTCCAGTATGGAGGGTTTTCACTTGATATGATGTCCACAGAACTACGCCAAGGAGCACCCTTGTCTTGTTCCTGGTCTTGGCAGGAACTTGGCCGGTCCTCACCACTGAGTGTGAGGCCTGCTGTGAGTATCTCACAGATGAACCTGCTATGCTGAGTCTCCTTGTCTAGTGGGTTTGTTGAGTGCTTCCATCAGGGTGCAGAGCCTTGTCAAAGGCTTTCATGCATCAGTTAAAGTGGTCACATGGTTTCTTTCCTCCACTCTGTGTCGTTTTCCTCTCAAGCCCCCCGCTTCAGGAACAGGCTCACCTTGCCCTGGGCACAGCGTGCTTTCAGCGTGCTGCTGGGCTCCAGCTGCTCGTGTTTTGTTGAGCCTTCCATTATATTTCAAAATAAAACTTCTGTTCCATGCATTCACTCACCTATTCAGAAATCCCAAATACGAAAACTCAACTCCTTTTGTGTATCATCTAAATGTCTGTAACAGAAAGAAAGTGAGAGAGAGAGAGAGGATCCCCAGGCCCAAGGACTCAGAGCCAGACACCATCATCTTCCTGTTTGGGTGGGTGCAGTTCATGGAGTCCACAAGGTCCATGGGTGGGAGACAGTGCAGTGAGGCTGTGACCCCAGGGAACGGCAGATGTCAGAGTCAGCGGGGACAAAAAAGACTCTGCCACCTCCCCAAAGAGAAGGTGGCTGGGTGGGCAGAGGGAGCCAGGGCCAGGCCTCCTGCTCTGTGAGCCCCACCCACCCCCCAAAGACACCAGGGGGCCTCAGAGCCACTGGGGAACATCAGCCCCCAAAGACCCCACACAGGGTGGCTCTGAAGTACAAGCAACACAGCATGAGGTCTGCTGCAGGGTGGGGCTCAGGGCCTCCCAGGACCACACAGGGCTTCCGAGATGGCTGTGTTAAGTCCAGGTTCCCAAGGTCCTGGTCACAGGTAATGACACTGGACTGGCAGGTCCCTCCTTCCTACTTTGTCACATGCCTCAGTCTTGCAGAACCCCCTCCTTGCCTGCTCTGTGCAATCCCTACACCACCACCCCCATGGATGCTGCCCCCATCCTCACCCAGCCCCAGGCACCTGCTCTTTTCAGGGCTCTGCAGCTGCGTCCACAGTAGAGAGACCAGGCTCATTGCTGAGAAAGCCCTGACCTCTGCTGGTCTGTTTGGGCTGCAGGCATGGATGACCTGGCCTCTCCCTGCAGCAATGGTGAACATCAACTGGCCATGGAGGACACGGTTTCTCAGGGGACTGGCGGTCAGCCTGGCATGCAGGCCCAGGCAGGGCGGCCAGGTGGGGCCGCAGTCTTCCCAGGGGCCGCAAATATGGTCTGGCACCCATCCCTGCCCTCCTCTCCAGACAGGGTAGACGCAGGGAGCAGAAGCCTTGACCCTCACTACCCTCTGACAACCTCAGTGTCAGGATCAAGTCTAAGAGGGGCCCAAGGGAGACATGGCAGCAGAGACACCAGCTCAGAGACAAACCTGAAGACCCAGAGAAGGGGCCAAGGGGCTGGACGGAGGGGAGGGGACAGCACTCAGGAGAACTGAAGGTCTCACTCCAGAATCAGGACAGGTTCCACCTCGTGGCAGGGGTGCCACCCGAGGTCCTGGCTGGCCCTGCTTGAGTATAATGAGGCCGGCAGGCAACCAGCCCACCCAGTCACCATTGCTCAACATGGGGGACGTCTCACATTGGATTTGGGTGAGGGGGCGCATTGGCGGCAGGGAACAAAGGTTCCACAAAGGTAGAGGTGGCATGGATGGGCCACAGTGCACCATCATGCAGACTTGGGGCACTCGGGGCCACAGCATCAGGATAGGGCCACAACAGAGTCAGGGACACAACAGTGGCCTGGGCTCAGCCAAGGGGGAAGGGAGCAGTCCCATGGCTTGGGGTTCAATCACAGAAAGCCTCCCTGGAACCCCGGAGGACAGCTGTGTGAGGAGGGAACCCCCGCCAGTGCTGAGACTCTAGGGTCAAGAGTCCAGGTCAGAGTGCAGGCTCCACCTCCACTGATCCCAAAGGCCGTCCAGGCTCCTGGGCCGCTTCCTGCTGGAGCAAGGACGTGAACAGCCCGCAGCTGTGTGTCCCCAAGGCAGGCGCCTCTGCCAGGCTGCTATTTATACCCTTCTTGAACTGAAACATCACGAACTGTGTTGGCAATTTTGACTTTATTTCATAAAACACAGGATGAGCCCAAATGGGAGTCTGTTTCTGAATAGACACGGATTACAGATCCGAAGCCTCAAGTTCACTTTCAGCTGCAAATATCATTAGAGAAAATGCCTTGTTTTGGAAAAGGAAGCTGTTTGTTGACAAATCTCCTCACCTCCGGATTCAAGGAACCATGAGCGCACAGTGGGTATCGCCTCTGCAGGGACAACCTGCCAGGCAGGGCTCACAGGGCTGTGGCTGCCCAGCGGCTGGCACCTGCCTGACCCCAAGCAGCCGTCTCTGTGTCCCCGCTCGGCGCGGTTAGAGGGGACACTGCCACTCCTGCAGGTCACCCACCTCCACCACCAGAATCCTGGTCCTCCCAGCCCCACGGGAAGCCTCAGCTCCCCGCCACAGGATTCCGAAGATGGCAGCAGCCGGGCTCCCTGTCCCTTCCACCCCCAGCCCCCACTCCAGGTGGTCCCTCCACGACACCTCCTCAAGCTGAGCCTTAAGGCCGCCAGCCCGGCTGCACAGGGCCTCCTAAAGCACAGAGACCCGAGCCCGGCCCACAGTGCCACCAAAGCCAGGAGGTGCCCAGCGCCACACACAGTCCCTGGGTCACGTTGCCTCTTCCGCCGACTCCCACACCACACCCAGTTACCAGAGGCTGAAACCCAGCCCCAGGGCCTGCCCTACAGAGCCTGGCCCTGAGCCCCGCGGGCACCCACACAGCCACCAAAGCCAAATACACAGCTGGTGTTCAGTCAGCACTGACCTGGACAGCCAGGGATGTGTGCAAAGTGGTGTGTGTGTGTCTGTGTGTCTGTGTGTGTGCGTGTATCGGGGCTGCAGGCAATGGTTGCACTGATGCGCCTCTCTGTGAGCATGCATACATCCTCTCCACATCCCAACCTGTGCCTGGCTCTGAGTGCACACTCGGGTGTGTGGGTGTTCCCAAGTGTGGCAGCTTGGCAACCAGCCACGGAGGGGGAAAAGACAAGAGTGATGGGTGATGGATGATACGTAGACAGGTCAGATAGATAGATAGACAGACAGATAGATAGACATAGATAGATAGATTAGATAGATAGACAGACAGATAGACAGATGATAGAGAAAGAGAGGGAATAGATGATAGGTGTATGATCGATAGATAATAAATGATAGTGTCAGACACCAAACCACAAACCCAGGAAGCTCAGAGAACACCAGGCAGGATAAATGCCAAAACGAACCAACCAACTGCACCTCGCCGTATCCTGTTCAAACGACAGGGAGCCAGAGACAAAGGAAACTCTAGAAGAAGCCAGTGTGGGGAGGCACCTTCACCACAGCCGAGCGAAGGCAAGAATGACATCTGCGTCTCCTCAGAAAACACACGGAAAGAAAAGAATGGAATGGGGTGCTTTAAATGTTGAGACAGAAAAAAAAAAACTACCAAACTGTAATTCTGTACTCTGAAAAACTGTCCCTCAATAGTGGAGGGAAATAAAGGCTTTCTCAGCCAGACAAAAATGGAGGAAATTCCTCGGCAGTGGACATGCTTCAGAGAGATGATGCTGGCCAGGAACGCAAATCCACATGAAGGAAGGACGTCAAAGAAAGAGCGAGTGGGAGATAAAAACCTTTACTTTTCTGATTCTTAGCTGGTCTAATAAACAATTCTTTGTCTAAAACAACGATAGCAACAAGGCACATACATCGCCTACATATGTGCACATGCATGTTTATACACACAAGCTGTATACGTAACATATTCGAACAAGTACATTGAGTACACACAAATATATTTGTGTTCGTGTGTATTTATGTGCAATGTGTATACTTAACATGCAAGTAAAATGAAAAGGCAGGACTCAGGGTTACAAGCATGCACCGCATATCGACATTCAGCCGGCAACAGACCACACGCGTGTTGGGGATCCTGCAGGGTGGCCTAGCGGTGTTGCAGCCATCTGCATTTGTGTACAGAAGCTCTGGGACGCCTGCACAGTGATGAACTCGCTCATGACGTGCTGCCCGGGAAGCGCGCCCCGGCCAGAAGCAGAAGAGTGACCGCACTGTTTTGGGTGGTTTAGCCTCGCGATGCCCGGGAGGCGGTACAGAGTAATTTGAACATGAACTCAGATGAGGCAAAAGTGTGTACTGAAAACTCTGGGGAAAACACACTGAAGAGTGAAAAAGAGGTATAAATGACAGGCTAAAAATAGAGAAAATATAATCATGTAAAATATTCGGTTGAGACCACAAAAGGCAGGAAAAAGTACAAGAAAAAATAGGAACAGAGAGCAACAAATAGAAAACAGCAATAAGGAGACCGCGCCATAATAAATAAACATCACTGCCTGCTATCAGACCAGAAAAGATTTAAACTAGAAATCAGTAACAGAAAGCTGAAAATCTCAAAACACTTGGAGGTTAAATACCACACTTATAGATAAAATGAGTCAAAGAAAAAACATCACAAAAGAATTTTTAAAATAGTTTAAGCTAGATGAACATATATACAACTTATCAAAATTTGTGAAGTATAGCGAAAAAAAGTGCTTAGAGGGAAATTTATAGCGTTGGATGCATAAATTAGAAAATAAGAAAGGTCTAAAATCAATCATCTAAGCTTTCATATTAGGAAATTAGAAAAACAAATTAAAGCCAAAGCGAGCAGATGGAAAGAAATAATAAAGATTAGAGCAGAAATCAAAATGAAATTGAAAATGAGAAATCATAGACAAAATCAACAAAGCCATAAGCTGATTCTTTGAAGAAAATCAATAAAATGGATAAGTCTCTAGGCAAGCCAATTAAGAAAATGAAAAAGACACAACTTACTAATATTAGAGATTAAATAGGAGCCATCACAACAGATTCTCTTGATCGCTAAAATAATAATAAACAATACTAAAAACAACCGTATTCCCTGCCTCAACTTAACAAAGAGTATTTACAAAAAACCTACAGAGCCAGCCCCAGAGCAGCCAGGTGGGGCCAGGCCACAGGGGTGGGCTGCTGCAGCCCTCTGGGACTTACATCCGCAAGTGCCACGTGCCCTGGATGCTAGACGTTTGCTCTGCTGGGTTTTGGTTTTCCATCTGGAATAGGAATACTTATCCCATACTATTATATTTCGCGATGATGTAACTCGGGGTTTTTTAAATGGGGTGTCACAGCTAAGAGTTTGTCTTAAGTATCAAAGGAGACTTTGGACTTGTACTTTTGGGCAATGCTGGAACTGTTGAGACTTTGGGGAAGAAATTAGCCCATTTTTTGTTGTACTTGAGATGGCTGCGTCACGTTAGGTAGACACATGACCTTGTTATTGTCTGCATTTGAAGACTGAGTATGATTTGAGATATATTTGGATATCAAGTCCACAAGGGGTGGAATATCGTGGTTAATCTTGATTGTCAACTCCGGGTATGTCTGTGAGGGTTGCGGGGCCCCTTTCTCTCTGGCACTCTTCCCCTGCGCTCTGCTTCCTGGTTGCCATGCAGTGAGCAGCTTTGCTCCACCAGGCACTTCTGCCATCCTGTTTCTGCCTCGGAGTCAGCTGAAGACGGACTGAAAGCTCGGATGCCATGAGCCAAATGAAACCTCTCTCCCTTCACGTTGCAGGTGTCCAGTATTTGTTCCGGCAACAAGAAATATATTTGACTAATATATTCTGGGAGAAGTAATTATATCAAGGTTATAGGACACAAGGTAATATGTAAAAGTTAATTGCTTTTCCGTATAGTAGCAACAAGCAAATTTGAAATCAAAAACACAATACCATTTACTCCAGCACCCCAAAAACAAAATACTTTGTTATAAATCTAACAAACCATGTACAAGAGTTTTATGAGGAAAATTATAAAACTCTGATGAAATAAAGAAAAAAAAGCTGTTCCATGGAAGATATCTCACATTCATGCACGGAAATCTTCAATGTTGTGAAGATGTTTGTTCTCACTAACTTGAACACCAGATTCAAAGCAAATTCAATCGAAATCAAGCATGTTATTGTGTAGCTATTGATAAACTGATTCTGAAATGTATATGGAGAGGGCAGAAGACCCAGAATAGTCAACACAAGAAAGCACTTGACTTCAAGACTTACCATAAAGCCACAGGAATTGAGATAGTGAAAGAATAGACTGATCAACCCACGGAGCAAAACAAAAAAAAGAGCACAGAAACAGACACACATGTGTCTGTGGATCTTTGACAACGAAGCCAAGGCAACAGAGTGGAGCAGAGATCAAGTCTTCTCAACAAACAGTGAAGACGAGCTAGACACCCACACACGTCACACAGCGATCCTAGACATACTCACGTCCTTCACAAAGTCAGCTCAAAATGGATCAGGGACCCGGCTGCAAAATTCAAAACTATAAAACTCCCAGGGGACAGCATAGGAAAAAAATATAGGGCTTTGGTAATGGCTTTTGAGATAAAACTCCAAAGGCACAAACCAGGAAAGAAAAGCTTGGACTTCATTAAAACCTTGAAGATTCTTCTCTGCAAAAGACACTATCAATAGAATAAAAGGACAAAGTACAGACTGAGGAGAAAATATTTGCAAAAGACATGTCTGATAAAAGGCTATTAACCAAAACATACAAAGAACTCTTAAAACTCAACAGTAAGAAAATTAACAATTTGACATAAAAAATAAGCCCAACACCTTAAAAAGCACCTCACCAAAGAAGATATACATGTGGAAATAAAGGTGTGAAATGGTGCTTCACATCACGCCGTCTGGAAAATGCAAATTAAAATGATGGTGAGATCCACCACACACCTATCAGATGACCAAGATTCAGAACGCAGCAGCATCAAGTTCTGGCAAAGGCGTGGAGCTACAGGGACTCGCGTTTGGGGCTGACAGGAGCGCAAACTGGCGTGGCCACTTGGGAAGACAGTTTAGAAGTTTCTCACAAAACTACACAGACTCTAAGCATGTGAGGTATGATCAAAAACTATGGTGAATATTAAACCATTCATTTATTACAGTGAAAAACACGTTGCCATGAATCCCCCTCAAAAATACTTCCACTCAGGGCTGGGGATTTAGCTCAGTGATTAGAGTGCTTGCCTTGCAAGCACAAGGGCCTAAGTTCGATCCCCGGCACCAAAAAAAAAAAAAAAACTTCCCCTCACTTCAAACACACATACCACATCATTCTTGCCACATTTTAGGATTCACCCCAAAGTTCTGTCTTTTCCACATTTGTTCTCTGTGAATCTCCTTCCACTGTGAACATCAACAAGCCTGCAGCTCCATACTCCAAATGATATTTCTGGGGGCATTTCTCACTTATCACCTGGGCTTTTTTTTTTCTACCTGGGCTTTTGAACTAGGATCTCACATTAATTCCTCGAACATGAGCTTCACGAGAGTCAAAACAGCTCCTGAGTCCTCTCCCCCTCCCGGCTCTGACACCCAGCTGACAGAAAGGAAGAAGACAGGAGCGACGGACGAGGCTGGAGGGCTAGCGGGATCACAGACCCTTCTGCGGTGCCATAACAACTGCCACGTATAATGCACAGAATCCATCTCCCCACAGTCCCAGAGGCTGGGCATACCAACAGGAAGGCACCACCACCTGTCAAGGGAAGTGACAAAAGGAGCAAACTCACCCTTCTGTACCAGTGTTCATCCCTCCCCTTAGGACAGACGCCTCAGGACCTAATCACCTCAGTGCCTCACCTCTCCACACTGCGAAGCTGGCAATTAAATTTAACGCGGGCTCAAGAGGGGACAGACATTCAAACTACAGCAGACAGAGAGATAAATGAACAAATGAATGAATTGATGGTGGGTGGACAGATGGGTGGATGGGTGAAGGAATGGGAAGATGGATGAACGGGTGGAGAGATGGGTGACTAGGCACATGGACAAATGGATGGTAGGTGAGTGGGTGGATGACAGAGGGGTGCATGGATGGATGGGTGGTAGGAGGATGCAGGAATGGGAGATGGGTGGATTGGTGGCAGGATAGACAGGTGGTGGGTGAGGGCAGATACATGGAGGATGAATGGGTGGATGGTGGGTAGAGGTATGGGTGGGCAATGGTGATGGATGAGTGAGTGGGTGAAGGGATGGGTGGAAAGATGCGTTAATAGGTACACGTGGCTATGACAGTGGGAGAGCAGGTAGCTACGCAGAGGCATGTGGGCTGCACACCTACACTCACCAGGCGTCACAGCGCTCAGGGGGCCTCAAACACTCCCGAGCAGCTGCACACTCCCACTGAGGACCCCGTCCTTGCACAAATCACCAACTCCCTGAGACGCGATCCGCACTAGCCACCTGTCACAGGCCAGTGCCGGCCGAGGAGTTGCCACTTCGAAACCCACACTTCCTGTGGGTCCAGCTCCTCCCTCTGAGAACTCCGGGGGATGGCCTGTCCTGGCGGGCTCACCTCGCTCCTCCTTACGTTGTCTGGTCCCGCCTTCTGTACACTGTCACACGCCATCCTCACGTTTGAGCATGACCCTGCCCTGGAGGAGCTCGCAGACCAGGGTAGCGAGAGACGCCCAGAGCACCGTGCAGCAGAGAGAAAGGGCCCCTGGCTCAGGGGCGGAAAGAAGAGGGATCTAGCAGGCCTCCTGGAGGAGGGGTCTCTTGACCAACACCCGAAATGAGTCAGAAAACATCAAGTTTTTCCTTCTGATGATGATCACTGTAGTTTTTGTAGATGTTCAAGTTGGGGGAGTTCCCTCTGTTGCTAATTTAGTGGAATGGGTATTAGATTTTGTCACATAGTTTTTCTGCATCTAGTGATAGGATCATGTCATTTTTTTTTCTTTAGCTTGTTGGTTTGGTGGATTGTAGTAATTGAGTTCTGAATGTCACACCAGCTTTGCATACTTCAGATAAATCCCATTTGGTCACGATGTACAATTCTTTTCATTCATTTTTAATTCTATTTGCTAATATTTTGTTTAGGATTTTTTTATTATGTTTCTGAGCGATATTGGTCTGTCCTCTTCTTTTTTTTTTTTTTTTTTTGGCGGCAAGATCTCGCTATGTAGCTCAGGCTGGCCTTGAACTTACTATGTAGCCCAAGCTGGCCTCAAATTCACAGCAATCCTCCTGCCTCAGCCTCCTGAGTGCTTGGGATCACAGGCGTGCACCACCACGTCCGGCTCTTCTTTTCTGATAAGGCTTTCGTGGGGTTTTGAGAGAAGATAACACTGGCCTCATAGAATGAGTTGCAAGATTCCCCTTCTGTTTCTGTTTTCTGGACTGTTTTCTGGACTGTATCACAGAGAACTGATGCGATTTCCTCCTTAACTCTTGGCAGAATTCACCAGGACGCCATCTGGCCTGGTACTTCCTATTTTGAAGGTAAATGATATTGACTGAATTTCTCTGATACAAGCCAACTCAGATGATTTCTTCTTGTGTAAGTTTTGGCAGACTGTGTCTTTCCAGGAATTGATCCATTCCATCTAAGCTACCCTATGTGTGGTTCTGAGATCATTCACAGAGCACGCTTATGGTTCCTCCAGTGTCCGGGGGAGGTTTCAGTGGTGGCCTCTCTTTCTGCACTTGATCTTAGCCAAAAGACCGAGAAGCGATGGCCTCTCTTTCTGACCTATTAACTTGGGTATTCTTGCTCTTAGTTGGCCTGGCTAGAAGTTTATCAATTTCACTGAACTGCTCAAAGAGATTTTCCAATTTCATTGATTTATCTTCTAGTTTTTAACATTTTTTTGTATTCACTACAGGTCTGATATTCTTTTTCTAGAGTCCTACAGCGAGAACTTGAATGATTTTAGAAAATTCTTCATTTCTAATACATGCATTGAAAGCTATTAATTTCTCTAACCATTACTTTTGCACATCCCACCAATTTTGGATACATTGCATCTTCATATTCCTGTAGTTCAAAATATTTTTAAATTTCTCTTCAGTGCCTTTTTGACCCACCGGTTTTTATTCTCCAGCTATTTTGGGTTTGTCCAGCCCAACTTCTCTGTTGTCTGGAAGCACATGTGTGTGGCTTTTGCTCTTTCAAGGGCATAAGGCATGTTCGTGGCCCAGTGTGGTATGTCCTGGCAAATGTCCGTGTGCGCTTGAGCGGAATGTGTATTCTGCTGCCGTTGGATGAAGCTGTCCATAATGTCAATTAGAGGCAGCTGACTGATGGTGCTGTTCAGTTCAGCTGAGCCGTTGCAATTTGCTGCCTGCTGGATCCATCAATTACTGACAGAGCAGTGCTGAAGTCTCTAGCTATAATCGTGGATTTGTCCATTTCTCCTTGAAGTTCTATCAGTTTTTTGATGTTCTGTTTCTAGGTGCACGAGCATGTACATTTGTCAGAAGGAAAGGCTGGTAAGGACAGGCGCGTTCCTGAACTGGGGACATTGGTCTCTCCCAGCCCGAGCTGCACATGGAGCCGACCCAGGCCATGGAGCCGTGATGTGGCCCTGACAGTGGCCCCACCACTGGTGTACGTGCCCAGCAAAGTCCCTGCCTGGGCGTGGACGGGTCCTGCCGCTTGCTTGCCACCAATGGGACATGACAGAGATGACATAGTGGACATGATGATGTGTGTGATGACAAGACTGTAACCCTCCCGCCAGCAGTCAGGAAAGGAAGTCTTCACCCGAAGTCCAAGGGAGCAGCAGGGCTGAGCCACCAGGTGAGCTGGGACATGGATTCTCCCAGGCCAAGCCCCAGTGGCCCACAGCTCAGAGGCCATGTGATGGCAGCCTTGCGAGGCCTGGGCAGGAGAACTGGCCTCCAGACGCTTTGATGGCAAGTGTGTGTCTGGAGGGGCAATGCGTGCACTAACTTGCATGATGACAGCCGGGCACAAGAAGCCCTGCGGCAGGCCCTGGAGCCCAGGGACATCGCACGCTGAGATCGTGAGGGCTTCACAGCTGAGCACGGGGGTCGCAGGGCACAGGTTACAAGGAGGAGCAACAGCCACCAACACCCACGGCACCAAGACCACGGCCGCCCCAGGGCCACGCTCGCGAGACAGAAGGCAAGACGGCACAGGGCAGGACCAGCCCCGGCGGCCACCAGGCTGTTCCCGGCCCGCAGTCGCCCACAGGTGGAAGCCCGGCTCCCATGGCAGCTGGCCGGGGACAGTCAGCGTGCAGGCGCAGGCGGCACCGCCAACAATGAGATCTACTTAGCGGTACTGACAGCAAAGCCGAGTTGCCCTGTGACCGCGCTAAGCTCCAGCTCTGGGTACCGATGCATCAGCCACAGCCACTGTTTGGGAAAACTGCCACATTTCTCAAATGCCTTCAGACTTTCATTTTCCTTCCACGGCCTCCAAGTTTTCTCTGGTCCCACCGCTGATTAGTTCCAGGTAAATCTGTCTTTTCTCATCAAAAGAAATATTGTGCGTTTTATTTTCCATTAACTTGCAGGAATCTATCAGAACAGTCCAAGTGTGCCTCATCATTCACAATCCAATTTTTCTCTTTCTTTTTTCATCTTGGTGCCGGGGAGCAAACCCAGGGCCTGGTGCGTGCTGGACAAGTGCTCCCCACTGACAGCGGAGCGAGCACGGCCCCTCCGCACTTTCGCCCCAAGGCCCAGCAGCTCCCTGGGCGGGGGCCAGCCGCCCTGCCCAGGAGCCCTGACAAGCGCGGCCCGCTCCTCAGCCTCCAGGCCCGTCCTGAATCCAAGCACCCGTGCACGTCTCTCGGCGGGTGGGCCACCGCAGGACAGCACTGCCTGCAGGAACTCGCAGAGGCCAGGCTGCAGAGAGGGTCCCAAGCCAGGGCCCCAGTCTGCCCGGGCTGGCCCCAGGGCGGATGGAGGGCTCCCTGCACTCCTCATCACACTCCCAGTCGCATCTTCACCACAAACGCGGGTACTCAACACCCTCCGCAAAGGAAGAACACGAAGCAGACATGAGTCCTCGAGTTCCCGAAACCAATCAGAGGCCAGAAATCCACTCGGGGTTGACACAAAGCCCAAGACCGGGCAGGGACAACACCCCGCCACGAGCCTCGGGCACCGTGGGGCTCGGGGTGGGTTCACAGGATGAAACCTTGGACATCTGCAATCTGCTACCACCTCCCAGCCACAGTGACGAGCTCTGGCTGTTGGTGCTGACCCGGAACCCGGGCTTCCACCACGGCTGGCGTTGGTGGTGCAGGGAAGGACAGAGCACAGGGAAGGAGTGTGGTGGGTGGCTGGACACAGCAGGACAGGGGGGACTCAGCTGTCCTGGAGCCTGCTCAGTGCAGGCTCCCAGGCCTCACTCTCCTCGCCCGTCTCTGCCACCTTTGGGACTCCTGGATGAGGAAGCCCACACACAGCCACAGGACACCGCCAGCCCTCAGAGACTCAGCCAGCAAGAGAAAAGGGAGCCCTCAGTCCCAGGGGCTCGGGATTTTAACCCACTCCCTTGCCCTGGGAAGCCTAAAACTTTCCTCCATCCCCAAAATCTGTGTACACCCCAAGTACTTCCTTTAGCTCTCCTCAGCTGAACTCTGTACAAACCTAGCACTCAGGTGCCAAGCTGCCCCCGTCTCCAAGGCCCCCTCGGCCGACTGTGGGTCAGACAGCCCCTGCACCACCTTTGGCCTGCTCCCAGGCTGGGTTGCTGCCTCCTCTGCACCTTGGCACCTGACGCTGAGTCCAGGCCCAGTCGGTGGCAATCAGTCCCTCTGCCCAGCTCAACCACCCTTGTTCTCAGGCCAGCCAGGGCCCTGGAGAGGGTTGTTCCTTGGGGACAGTGTCAAAGCGCTGACCGAGGTGCTCAGCTGACCGAGGTGCTCAGCCCTCTGAGTGACCCAAGAGCCTCAGAGCCCTCTGTGTATCCTCTGGAGCCTCAGTTTCTCCTTGTATGGAGAAACTGGCAATGGCCTCACAGCAATGGCCTCCTGGCAATGGCCTCACAGCCCTGTCAAGCTAGGAGAGGGGTGGCAGTGGGGCACTGGCCCAGGCTCCACTTGGGGCAGGCCACCTAGCCACTGGGTCAGGCCTGGCTGAAGGACAGTCGCTCCCAGCACCGAGCCAGCACCCTTGTGGCCAGTGCCACATCTTGTCTGAGACACTCCCTAATCCAAGAAGCCAGGGAGCACCGCGGGCACCGGGAACCCATCCTCTTGACCCCAGAAGGGTAAGCATGAAGGGAGGAGACAGGACAGAGACCAGCATCCCAAGTGAAGTGCTGCAGTGCAGTGGGCCCTGACCCAGGACACCCCCACCCTGGACAGCCAGGCCACACCTGACAGGCCACGTTCTCTGCGCCCTGGGGCAGGCAGCATGGCTGTGTGGAGCCAGGGACCTGCTGCCGGGACAGAGGCTCCGACCCAGGGACCATCCCACCTGCTGCAGACCAGACGCCCCGCCCTGCCCCAGGACAGGGCACTACAGCTACACTGGAAGCAAAGGCTGAGAGCCTAGCGTCCTGCTCTGCACTCAGCACCTCCTCTCCACAGCACACTCACTCTGGGGGAGAGAGCGAGCAGCAATTGCCCTGAGCAGGTCCCAGAGAGGCTCAGCGGCACTTGGGTCCAGCTCCTCCTCCCGACCGTGACACAACCCTCAAGCCAACAGGCCTCCCAAGGGGTCCCAGACACCAATCATCCCGGCAGCCACGCCTGCCCACGGGCCACAGGGAAGGACCAGCGGCATGCGGGCGCCTGCAAGCACCGCACAAAGTGACTATCAAAGGAAGACTTTTTATTTCCAAGTTTCTCTGGAGATATTACAATGTAGACTTGAAAGAACATTTTTATAGCTTTGAAATAAAAATATGATTAGGCATAATAAATAATGCTACCCCAGGACAGGTTTTATGATAAAAGCACCCAGCCGCCTGGCCATGCTCCAGAGCTGCCTGCACCCCCCACCACACCCCAGGCCCAGGCCTCTGGCTCACCCAGCCTCCTCGTGATGTAGGAATGAAAGGGCCACACTGTCCAAATATTGACTTTATTTTTAATATAAAAAATGCAAATTTGGAAACCCACCCTACTTTTACCCCCTAACATAATGCTTTACCTTTTAAAAATAAAAATAAAGTACTAATTCTATATACATCACATGTACCATACAAAAATGTATCCAAAGTTCTATTGCTACCAAAGTTCTAAATTAAAACAAGTTACAGAAAGCCCCTCATTGTAAACAAAAGATTACAAGTTACAAAATCAAAGTACACACCGGCCAGAGAGTCATTTATAGAACCACGCCACACATTCTGCTCCCAAACCAAGTTGAGTTGTTAGGTGCCTGTATAAAAATGCATATCAATATACCTTTGCAAATTTATTTTTCATTATAAAGCAAATGAATACACTTTCTACAATAAATAATCCGCTGGGAGGCACGTCTGTGGGGAGGGCAGCGTCACCGGCGGAGTGTTTTTGGTGGTCTGGTGCACACAGCATAAATGGATTCTCCCCTCTGCACAAAGTACCATTCAAAATAATGTCATTTTCTTTCTTAAAATACACATTTGTCACTGTAAATTTACATCCCATCTTATTAAATAAGTGGTACTCTGTGTAAAGAGTATGATTTACAAAATTATTAAACATTCAAAAGTCTTTTAAAAAAAAAAAAAAAGCTACAGATAAAGAAAGGGAGGCGCGCGGCACCAGGTGAGAGGCACCCACACTGCACAGCCCAGACACACGCCCACCCGAGGCGCCGAGACCAGGTAGCTTCATAAAAAACTTGGAAACAAAACCTCCCCCCTCCCTGGGGAAAAAAGAATTAAAGAACTACAACTATAAATCAGAATAAGTTAAATTTTGAACAATATACAGACATGTACAGCGTATCAACACTATGGACAAGCTCCTCCCGCCACAGTCTCTTCAGTCTATGTCACTGAGGTCACTGGCCGGCTCCCCGTGCACACGACTCAGATGGTTCATGGCACGGTCGAAAGCGATGCGCACGGCCTTTCGGATGCTCGAGTTTCTCCCCTCCATCATTTTCAGCTTGTCGATGGTCTCATCGATGCCAAGGGGAGCCATCTTGGACTTAGGGAGCCACTGCCTTTTGAGAGAAGGGAGGGCAGTGAACACAGCTGCACCTTCGGTGGCCCGTGGCTGTGCCAGCCAGTGGGGCGGCCTGCGGCATGCCGCATCCTCCCCACCTTCTCTGGCCCACGTGAGGCATGAGAGCCAAGTCACCACGCCCTCCTCCCCATCTCCGAGTGACCACACGGGACAAGCAGGGTACGCAAACGTGTGTAGCACACATGTAACACGGGCCGACGTATGCAGCACATGCGTAGCACAGGCAAATGTGTGCAGGTAACACAGGCCAGCGAGCCCCAGAGCAGGATGTCTGCCGGGCAAGGGGGTGTGAGCCTAAAGGCCCAAGCGGCCCAGTGAGATGGCCGGAAGGCTGTGTGCTACCCACAGGGGTGTGGGGCTCAGCACATGGGCAGCACTGGGCGCAGGAGGACCCGGCAGAGCACAGGGTTGGGGCCCTTCACTGGACCCTGGAGCAGCACTGCAGCAGCCATGAGGAAGAGACAAGGGGACAGAGGGACAGAGCCCAGGCCAGCGGGGACCCAGCGGAGACAAGGTGCTGCTGCTGCACAGAGACCAACCAGTGCTTCATGCACATCCTGTGGTCCCCACGGGGTCAACGGGCAGTGCCCTTCTCAGCCCCGCTTGGACATCAGCCATGCAAGGACCAGCAGCCACACAACCCTGCCAGGCTGGGGTGCGCCCCACAGCCAAACTCACCAGCTCCTCTTATTGTCGAAGAACAGGACAAGGAAAAGCTTCTCCTCGGACTTGGTCTGCATATGCTCACCCACCTTCAGCACGTCCAGGGGCGGGGCCGGGATGGTGACGCCATTGTGGTGGCCGGGCACTCGGGGCATCTTGGGGTCAATGATCTGCCAAATACGCGCCGGTCACTCTGAGCGCCTGTGCCCAGGGCTGCCCACCCACACACGCCTGCCTGCATCAAGGAACCACCCCTTCCCGCAGCATGGGCCCTGTGGGGTCCCAGACCTCAAGGGCAGGCCTGCCGTGGTGCCCGACTCACCAGCGCGGGGTAGGAGGGGTAGCCACTGCACTTGGCCCACACCACTTTCAGGGGCTCCAGCAAGGAGGCGGCGGCGTCTGTGGAGATCCACATGCTGCTCTGCCCCACTTCTGAGAAAGAAGGAGCCCCGGTGGTGAGCGGTGCACGAGACCCAGGCGCCCCTGACCTGGACAACGTCCTGCCCTCCCCAGTGCCAAGCCCAAGATGCCAGATGCCCAACCCCTTGCCACCCCTGGCCCCCTCCAAGGACGGGCCCTCAGCCTGTGAGGGGTGCGCTATGGGCAAGTGAAGCCTCAAGTTCAAGACTAAAATCCTGGCTGCCTCCAAAGAACAGCCCCTGCTCCACCCAGCAGAGGGCGCTCATCTCCAAGCCTCCAGCTCCAAGTCCAGACTGGCTGCAGGAGACGGGAGGTACCTGGTGGCCCCATCCAGCCCCACCGAACTGCAGCCAAGTCCTGTCCCTCAGCCCCGCCCTGCACAGTACTCCTGGGCTGCATCACACCTGTCAAACCTTGTGGGAGCCCAGGGCCCGGCCTTTTGCTGCCCCTACCCCTCCCTACTACATACAGAGCCACCTTCACAGTGGCACTGTGTCTGCTGGACTGCAGGTCCGAGGCAGCAGGGGGCACTGTCCCTAGGGATGAGCAGCCCTCCCAGGAAGGACCCTGGCTGTTGGCCAGCCACCCTTGCCTGGCCTGTGCCAGGAGAAACCACCTGCTAGAAAGCGTCAGCTGCAGACAGCAGGTGGACCTAAACACCACCATGGACAGGACCTGAGGGCCGGGAGCTACCTGGACCTCAGACCAGAGCAGGGCCAAATCATCCTGACCCCAACCCCTGCTGGTGGACGCCACCCGAAGCCACACATCCTTCTCCTGGGGGAGAGGGACCCTATCAGATATGGCAAGCTCGGCTCAGGGAGCACTGTGCCTGGACCACGGCTGGGGTCTGCATCCTATGAATGCCCTGGGGCTGCTGAGGGCTCACCGGCTGCGATCCGGGCCGCCTTGGCATAGTTGCCATTCTCGATGCAGGATATCAGCTCACTGCGGTCCTCCAGTGTATGCCTCCGCACGAGGGCAGGCTTGCCACGCCCACACTTGGGAGCAATAAAGCTGCAGGGGAAAGCGGGATTCAGTCAGGGACAGGGGCATGGTCTGGGCTTCACTCTGACCCAGGCTGTGTCATGCAGGTGCCGAGCAGCAGGCTGGGCCAAGGACAGCGCCTAACATCCAGGACTAGGCCTGCAGGCAGGGCTAGTCATGACAAGGGTGGTCATGGGCCCCCTGTCCCTCCACCACAGGGAACCCCAGGGGGCAGCCAGGCAGGGCTGTGCTGACCAACATCTTGACAAAAACAAGATTCCGGGAGGGACATAAAGTGCGAATCTGTAGATTCTGCAACTGTGCCTATTTTTGCTATGGCTTTAATTCCCATTTCCAGTTACATGTTATGAAGTAGATGAAGACATCACACGGGAAACTGTCCTACCAGGCAGAGTGGACACACGGACCGGATCCCAGGCCAGGCTCTCTCGGGCCCCTTAGGTCGGGAGCCGGGCCCCCTGGGTCCAGAGCAGCCAGGCGGGTGCCAAGAGCAGGGGGTGCTTGGAGGCTGCGCAGGCGGAGACGAGGTGGTGCCCACCTTGAGTCGCAGAGTGGGCTGTTGCTGGAAGAGATGCTAGACTCGGATGCACAGCGACGCCGGGGGGCAGCTTTCCTCCCCGGGCCACTGCCCGGCTCCTGCTCATCCCTCGAGCTCCCAAAGCCATTGGTGAGACCTGGAACACAACAGGCGGATGCCCAGTCAGCCTGGTCAGAGCAGCCGTGCTCCCTGATTCTTCCCCATGCTGTTTCTTGACTTTCATTAAATGTAGAGTGAGCTTTCCAAGCAGCGCTTCACACGTGACGGTATCTCATCTTCAGCCCCTGTGATCCCCAGAGCGAGTGAGCAGCAGGTGCCAGAACTGAACCTAGCACACAAAGCAGCGCTTGCTGAGCGGAATCAACACAACGATCCAGGTAAGTACAAGTGGGAGCTGCAACTGAGGACCGCGTGAAGATGAGGAAGGCGCTCCCCCTTCCTCCTTTAAAAGGTGCCCAAGGCGAAGGCATCTCGCTACCACCCTCGCCCCCTTAACCCATCGTGCGCTGCACACTTCTGTGGGCTGTGACAAAGGCTGCCTGGTCACACCAGGGCGTGATGCAAGCCCAAGGACACTGGGGCACCGTCACCAACAAAAACACACTCATATTTGCAGAGCTCCATGGAGAGTAAATTAGGGTTTTAAAAAAGCTTGTTCCAAAATACAGAAATCAACATGAACCTGGAAAATACTGATAAAACCCTTCAAAATAGAAAATTAGGGTCCCATTAACCCAGCCCCCCCAAATCTACAGCACCAAGGCACCCTGGCCCAGTGTGCCTCCCCACACAAGGCTAGATCTAAGGCACTCCCAGTCCAGCACGTGGCCACCACCCAGGAAGAACATTTACCCAGGGTGAGGCTTGGCATCTACTCCACCGCCTGCAGCTTCCCTCCCGCACCTGAGCAGCCCAGGAGGAGGACAAGGCACCGCTGTCATAGCCCAGAGGGGTGAGACCAGCTGTGTGCCGGCCTGGCACCCCAGGCACAACAGCTGGGTGAGGGAGTCACAAAAAAGGAACCCCATCTTCCCACTTCTGTCATCCTTAAAAAATTAATTATGAATCCATGTCCAAAGTGAAATGTGTAAACTGGTGAATAAAACTTCTCAGAAAGTTTTTGGTTCCGGTGGCCAGATACAGGGCGGCTTCCATCTGCCTTGGCACCTCCTCCTTCCCTCCAGCAAACACTCCTGCTTCTGCTGACACAGGGTCCTTGTCACCCTCCAATGCTTGCACAATGACAAAGCCAGGCGAGAGGGCAGGGAAGGAGCCGGATTGCTCCAAGCCCCAGAGGCTCTCGCCAGTGGGCAGATGGCACTATCCTCAAGGAAGAGGCCACACTCCACTGTGACCTATGACATCGTGGTAGAGATGACCACCCAGCATGGATGGACAGACAGAGTCCACCCCTTAGGACACAGAGTCTGAGGAAGGACTGCGAGCCCAGCGCCATCTGCCATGGTGGAGCAGGCTGAAGCGTGCAGCTCTTTGGGTGAGTCTTAAGGTCTTGGAAAAGTGGGCCACACCACAGGCACCTTTACCCAAGACAACGCCCCAGGACACCAGCAGGGCCATGGACACTAGGTCCCTCCACAGCCCAAGCACCGATCCAGGGCAGAGGGACACACACCTCTCGGAGAAGTACCTACCCCAACTCTAATGCAAAGCGAGCCCTTAGCAGGCTGAGCAGACGGGGCCAGAAAAGGAACAGAAACATGACAGGTCAGGGCTGGACACTGTCCCTACCCATGTCTGGTTCATCAGGGTCAGTTGGGAGGACCAGGGCATAGCTGTGGCCAGCCTGGCCCAGACTTCAGGTGGCAGCCAGCTGGCTGGGAAAGAGGAAGACCAGGACAGCCCACCTTGAGCCTATCCTGGAGACAGCTAGGGCAGGGCGCATGCTGCCCAGGACACACGCACATCACCCCTGGCAAGGGTGGCAGCTGCTCCACCCCCAGGTACAGTTTGGGGCCCACAGGGACATGGAAGAGCAGAAGAGAACAAAAAGGTTGGTGACTAAGGAAGAAGAGAAATGGTCCGCACCCCGTTTTCCCGAGCATTTAATGACTGGGCTCACATATCTGGGCCAGAAGTTGTTTACACAGTTTTCCACACCTTATGAGGAAGCACACTGAGAATGTGGGCAGCCATAGGAGACAGTCCAGGAAAGACCCCTAAGGCCGGTTGGCAGATCAGCCCAGGCACCGGGCCAGTTCTGGGAGAGTGCAGCAGCTGAAGCAGCGCAGACACCTGTGTGGCCAGACTGGACTCTGGAAGGCTGCCCAGTCCAGTCGTGAACACATCCCAAGCGGCAGCAGCTGAGCATCCGGGCCCTGGAGTGGAGAGGTCCTGCAGCACTCTCTGGACACCACAGAGCGGCAGCGCAGCAGCCAGGCACAGGCCCTCCTGCCGTTGTGGCCACTGCAGCCTGCAGACATGCTGCTGTGCATCTCACACAGGCCTCAGCCTGGGGAAGGCGTCCTCCAAGTACTGAGGCCACGGGGTCACCAGCACCCCAGCAACCCCGCAGGGCCAGAAAAGATCCTTGCTCAGTCCAGAGGGTCTAGAGTCCCAGGTGGACAGGCTCAGGAGGTCCTGGGAGGTCCACAGGTTGGCACACAGCACCTGTGAACAGCATGCATTCACTCCCACAGCAGCCAGCCCAGAGATGGATATGGCAGGGGCTGGAAGCCACTGAGAGGCCAAGAGAAGCATGGAGACAGCTTGAGGAAGGGCTAACACCCCAGCCCCACGCACCACCAAGTACCTGGGCCTGCAAAATCCCCTGGGCCACATCCCACTCTGCCAAGGAGACAGGATCAATGCAGCCAAGCCAAGAGGTGGCATGGCCACGACAGCCACAGCATCCCCAGGAGCTCCCCACTCTCTGAACAGCTCACACCGCAGGTGGGACAAAACTCCTACATGGTCCACCCATGGGGGGACAGTCAGGCATGGTCCCTGCTGTCCTTGTCCTCCTGAGAACCCCTGGGATACAGCAGGTAGAGTCCCAGGGCATAGGAGCTGGTGGCCAGGAGCTGCCCCCTCCACCCTACCATCATGGCCTCCAAATGCACCAAGGAAGAGACACCAGGACAGGCCACCCCATGCCATGCAGCATGGGACACCAACCCCCCTGCCCTACAGCTGCCACCCTACTTTGCTGGCTCTCCGAACCCCAGGGAGGCAGTAAGTATGCAAGTGCTGGTGGCTTGTGGCTGGCGGTGACGTTCCAGGCATCAGAAAGCCCACACCCTGCTCCTGGCGGCAGGGCACAAGCATCTCAGGATGGTAGGTGGCACCTGTCATCTTCTTCTGGCTCTTTTTACTTTTGCAACTACCAAAAGAACTGCATTTGCAGTACGTTTTTCAACCTTTCAGTAAGAACACGTCAAAAAGACTCCAACTACCACTTGCTTCTCTGAAAAAAGGTCCATGAAGACGCAACTGGGGACGGCCAGGACAGGTGCAGCTCAGGCAGGATGTCGTGGAGGGTCCCACGGGCAGGGCTTGTCAGCTGGCCCAGCAGGTGCTCAGCAAGGCACCAGCAAGACAGAAGTCAGTGCTGCTCCATAATCCCGGAGGGAGTAAAAGAAAGAGATGTAAGGGAAAAAGGAAGCCAGGCAGAAATGAGAAATGAAGGTGCTGACGACTGAGTGAGGACATCTCCAAACGGGGCTGTGTGCTCGGTTCCTCCAGACGCCGGGCCTGGCTGCCCTAACCAGGACCCGTCATCACAAGCCAGTCCTGGGCACGTGCAGGATGGACCTCAGACTGTCCAGGGCACTGCTGGTGCTGGCACATGCCAGGCTGTCCATCCCCCAACTCAAGGAGGGCACTAGTCCCTGCAGGACATGACAGAGGGGCAGGCTGCCGGGGCAACATCTACTCCAGGAGCTGACGTTTGTGTTTTTTAGAGGATGGCTCCAGTGCAATCCGTAGGATCTTGGTGCAGGGCAAGGAGCAGCCACTGCTCTGCATCCCAGAGGCTGTGACTAGAACTCCAGTCCAAGTTGAGGTTAAGAGAAAAGGATTAGGGTCCAAAGAAGGAGCTACTCAGCACACGAGCAGTTAAGTGAGAGCCCGGAGAACAGCAAGAAGCCATTTAGTCTGACAGAAGGGCAGGACACGACCAGCCTCCTCCTGGCGCAGTCCAGGGGCACGAAGACCTGGCCCTCCTTGCCCCACCCAATGCACAACCATCTCCACCGAGTCTCAGAGGAAGAGGCAGGTGGCAGGGCCTGCCTGACAGTCCAGTCCCCACAGAAGGAAGCTACAGGGCAGGCTGGCTCTGGAAGCCTGGCACCCATGACCATCGCATGCCTGCCCAGCCACAGGTGCAGGGGTGGGCAGCCTGGGGAGGCACAGTCAGCGCAGCAAGTCGGCACTCAATCTAACATGGGTCCTGCAGTGCACTGGAGAACACCAGCCCTACAAGTTCAGAGTGGTGGATGAATCTCGAAAAGCTCAGAAGGCTCCATATATTTCACGTCCTCAGACTGCGAAGAGTGCAACTCGAGCAAGAAATCCAGGTGCGCAGAGGGCACCCGATGTTTGGGTGAAGGCGAGCCAGCACGATGGCGGGACTGGCACCTCCAGCCTGCACCCGGCCACCCTGGGCTGAGCAGATGCAGCAGCGGCCGCCTCGCGCTCCCGAGGGTCTGATTAGCGCTAAGCCTCCCAGGCTGCTCAGGAGTACGCTTATGAATTCACCTTGCATCCACTGAAATCTACTGCCATTCTGGAATAAGAAAGCAGAAATCTCCATTTCAGTCAGGATCAAAGGCACACTGCAATCGCAAGTATTAAAGGTCTGCGGTAGACGGTGCTACGATTCACCATTGGCACTGAAACCTATGACATCATCCATGGAAATGTGGGAAGGCGAACTGGGCAGGTACCTATAAAGAATGTCTGAGGAACAAGTCTGAGGTGCTCCCAAATCCAAGTCCACAGCTGAGGCCAATCGGGCGGGCCGCCCAGGGGAATCCACCATGCACACGCAAGCCCCGGGAAGCAGCCCCAAGGTGCAGCCCCTTGGTCCTCTGCATCCTGCGCCCTACGCTGCCCAGTCACAAAGCCCCAAGACGCAGATGCCAGCGCCAGCCCATGCTCCCCTGCGCAGAGGGGCCTGAGGTCGGCACATGGCCCCACCATCCATCATCGTGGGGATCCAGTGAGCACTACACCAGGCAAAGAGTCCATCCCTCAAGGTGGCCAAGAAAGGTTGAAGCGTATTTAAGAGAAGGACTGAAAAAGTTTGATCTCTCTCTTCATCTACATCCTCTGCAACACTGAGATTGCTTCATGTTTCTTAGAAACAAAAAAGGCTTTATCAGATTTAAAATATAAATTTAATATCAATCCATCAAAATAAGAGGACAGGGGTAGAAAGTTTCTACAAATATAATTACATGTGCAAAGTCAAAATGAAATTTATCATGAGGCCCTGGTGGAAAGAAAGAGAAAGAGAAAAAAGAAAGGAAAGGAGAGAGAAATTATTTTGGCCAACAAGAAGCATGACTGGCCACGGCAGGCCTCACACTCAACATGAAGACCTCCACATGACGCTTCAGGCCAGGAGTTTCAGCAAAGGTGACCAAGGAAGGGGTCACCAGCAGACTGCCACGTGACTAGCCTGGCGAGGCTTGGTGACACGGGATTCACTGCTCCGGCAAATGAAATGACTCGATACCGGCCCTGTGTCCTCACTGTTGAAATGCACAAGAAGCCAGCACTTCTGGGGTCCAGGGCAGCTGAAGGAGGCATCTCCTCCTCGTCCAGGTGTGGCAGTGGACAGGGTACACATGGGACCCAGTTCGAGCTGGCAATGAAAGGACAAACGTGTGCAGAACGGGGACGCTGGGATTTGACCCTGGCACCTCTCAAGAGCACAGCCATTCCAGAGTGAACGGACCAATGACAGCCACACCTCAGAGACAGAAAACACACGGCTTTCATCAGAGGGGCTGGCTTCCTCCAAAGCCCGCACAGTGCAATCCCGAAATGCCGCAGACAAGCATGGTGAGAGAGCACGCATGGGAACATGTCACAGTTACAAAAGCTTAGCAGTCTGGAGAGTCACCTTCAAGTGCTACCGACCGGTGATCATAAACACAGTGCAGCACCTACCAAGGACAGCCCAGGCTCAGGCCCAGGGCCTGGGTGGGCGGTGGGGTCCTCAGGAGGCCCTCCTGAGGGGTGGGCTCCCAGCCAGTCTACCCAGACACGTACATCCCATTCAAGGTGCTTGACCGAGCCACATCTGAAGGGGGCTCTTGAGCCCTAAAAGGCCAGAGCAGGGAAAAGGAACAAGGAGGGGCACGGCCACCAAGCATGGCACCAGACATAGCCGTGGTCCAGGCTGCCAAGAGGCTACACGGGCACTCCCACAAGCGCACCAACCCCAGCCCCACCATGTAGGACTCCAAAAGGCAAACCACATGGCTCATCTTCATCCCTGGAAACTGAGAAAACACTGCAAAAATGAAAGCTCAGCACCACACAGATTTACACTAGAGACGCCCACGGGGCGGGCAGGGTGGGCGGCACACACCAGGCAGGGCAGCCAGCCTGACATTTACCTGTATCCAGGCGCTTTCCCGGGGACTCCTCCTCCACCTCGGAGTCTCCACATGTGCTCCGCGACCTTTTCCTTGGCTGCAGTAGAGTCTCCAACCTCGGAAGGACTACAGACAAAAAGGTTTTGGTCCCTAGCTGAGGAGAAGTTGGCTGGGTTTCAGTGTTCTTGGCAGACTTTGGGGGGCTTACACTTTTCGATTTGCAGAAGAGAACAGAGGTGCGTCTGTTTACATCGCTTGATGGCTCCGCCACCGCGGAGGCCGCCGCCGCCGCCGGCACATCGCCACTACTGGCGAGGGTGGGCTCTGGAGGGTGTCCGCTTACCAGCGCGCTCTGAGTGCAAGGGCTATGTGATGCATTATCAAATGTGACTCTTTTGAATAGTTTACTCTGCTCGGGGTTGAGTTCTACTGGTTTGAGGGTTGGTGGTTCTGAATTAGTCTCCGAGTTTGAAGGAAGAGGTAATGCATCTGATGGTTCAAGTTTAGGGGGAGATTTATCTCCTGAAAAAATTATAAATAAAGTGATTTTTGAAAACTGAAGATTATAAAATCTATTATAAAACTTACTATAAATGTGAAGTCCACCAAAACACTAATTCAATTAAGGAAACAAAGCATCACACATGACGGTCTGCTGCGCAGGGAGTGACCCGGGGCCACTGGGTCACCCTGGGTCACGCTGTGTGCGTCTCCCTAACCAAACGAGGGCCGAGGCCCACGGCCCTCCACCCAGGTGCAAAGCTACTCTGGAAAAAGTGTGAATGGATACTTCACACGCCCCGATATTTACACACAGCATTCACATTCACATTCACAACAATCTGCAATGGACATTCACTTACCTTGAGGATGACCAAACAGTCACAGAACTAAGGGGCCGCACAAGCTCCCGCAGCGCTCTGCACTGCAGAGGGGAGCGGATCTCAGGGGACAGAGCTCACGCCGTCCTGACCAGGGCTGTCCAAGGAGCCCAAACCTGGGAGCGGCAGTAGTCAGGGAGGACTCTCGAGGCAGGCAGAACACCCACCCCACATGTCTACATAGCCCTGGGCAGCTCTCCCAAAGGCAGAAGGGGCTCTCGTTCACCTATTCCTCTTTAAAGCCCAGTCTGTGGAAGCAACACATTTTAACCTCCTAAAAAAGGCATTTAACAATTACCAACTTTAAATGACCTGGAAATGGGGCAGTGCAAATGACTTTGCACGCTAAGAGCCCAAGGGACAGGACAGGCCATACGTAGAGCAAAGTTAGGCCACACTGGGCTTCTTTCTGAGCAGGACTGATTTTGGCTAAACAAAGTGTGATACAAAACAAAGCAACAACCTGAATGAGCTAAATAAGTGGACAGCATCTCTAAGTATAGTTTCATTAAAGCTTCAAACTTCCCACAAAACATCTGGAATATGTAAGGTTAATGTTTTAAATACAAAAGCTCACTTTGAAAATAAAAGGCTACCCAACTCAGAAATGTCACCTATGTCTCTCAGTCATCTGATTAACTCAGAGCCAATCTTTTGAGCATGGTGCCTGGAAAGTTCTCCCTAACTACCGCAAAGAACAGCAAGCAGGGCTGTGTGAGCCAGCCCCTCCAGCCACACCACCCTCCCGAGGCCTGAGTGGGGGAAGGAAGCACTCTTGTTCCGCACATGCCCACAGTGTGCAGTGGCCTGTGCAGTGTGCAGTGTGCAGTGTGCAGTGTGCAGTGGCAGCTCCAACACCCAGAAACAGAGGCTACTGGCACGAGGGCCTTCCGCCCCACAAGCTACAGACAGCAGGCACGAGCTTAGCAGTCCACTGAACTCATGCATGAGCTGTGCCTGGGGATCACAGCTGAAGTGGGACTGGTGCCTCCTGAGTCACTGACGCTGTGGAGGCTGACAGAAGCCCCCCGCTCATCCTGCTCGACGCCACTGACACTCAGGAAATCATGTTCATGATGCACACCTAGGTCTTGAGCAGATGGGAACGTGCAGGGTCCCTGTTCAGTCTTCTGCAGAGGGTGCACACGTGCTGCATCCCTATGAGGGACTATGCATGACAGTGGTGGTCTCAGGGGCTGGCTGGAGTCAGGCTGGGCCATGCCCATTCTGCAGTGCCTTGGTTTGCTCTCCTGTCTCTCCTGCCTCCCTGACCTCTCCCCTGCACCCCATCAGCAACCTCCCTGACTGTGACACTCTGAAAGTGCTCACTCTGACCTGGTCGAGACTGGTGAGATGGTGCCAGTGCTCACCCACCTCTTCAGCCAAGAGTCCCAGAAAGCAATCATCCTCCTGCCAGGCAGCAGGCAGCCACATGCTGCTCCCCACAAGGCCCTCCACCATGGGCCACACCCCCCGAACCGTGGCCACCAACAGGCTCGCTCCGTCCCTCTGAGCTCAGCCCTGTATCCCTGGCCCTGCTCTGTGGTCAGCTCAGCACGTGCACCCAGGCTTCCAGGTTCCCAGTCACTACCCTGGAGGAGTTCACTGGACACTGCCCTTCAGCATTTACCGATGGACAGAGAGGGAACTGGAGATGTTGGGTGTAAGACTTCCTCCCTGCTGGGACCCACACAGGCCACGAGACATTTCTGTGCCTCAGTTTCCTCCCACGTAAATGAGAACGGCAGCACCTGTGTCTTGTGGGATGGCTGTGAGGGGGACCTCCCATACCACCCTCCATGCAGTGCACTCCACCGGCTAGGGACCATCAGGTCCTGGGTGAAAACCTGCAACGATGAAAGTTCTGTTCAGAAACTCACTGGCTGCCCTCCATCCATGCTGTATTTAACTGCATGTGAGAAACACTCCATTAACTGTTCTAATTAAAGCTCCACACAACGAGAATGCAAGTCTCCACCATAGACATCAAAGCCAGTCCTGCAAACCCCCTCTGGCCAGGACACATCCCACAGCACGGCAGCAAAACCACTGGCCAGGACACAGCCTCACCACAGGAGGCCATCCAGGAGAGAAGGTCCCACTGCACCTGCACTGCTTCTTCCTCAGGCCACCAGGCCCTTCAATGCTCTATCAAGACCACAGCAGCTCCAGAAACCGCGGCACAGAGTGTGGGGCTCTGAGCCAGGCCACCAACCACACTGGCCCCACCCGCCTGCTCCCACTCTGTCCTCTGCAGTCTGGAAGGAACAGAGTTCACACACTGTGTTCCACACTGATCGGAAATCCTTAAAAACACGCCATGTGGCACACATGAACCTCAGGAGCGCCAGGCTACTGTGTGCACAGTGGTGCCTCAGTACCACTGTGTGCTGAGCTGACAACCAAGCCTTCTGCTGGGCTCCTCACGACTCCCCCTGCCCTGCCTGCCCTGCCCCACACCCACCAGCTAGCTGAACCTTGGCCCTGAGAGCCCAAGTCCACCCCACAGGCTCATCACCACCTGATCATGGGATCTCAGGAGCCTGGCACACAAGACAGCCCAGCCAGGCTCCAGCAGACCAAGCCGTGGCCAGGACAGGCTTCCTCCCAGATGTGGGTGCCTTGGGGCCTCACACCCATCAGTCACCCTGCTCACACTTCTGCAAACACAAACCATGTAAAGCTCACATAAATACTTAACTCTTGGACACTAAGGAAGGACTGCCTTTTGGGTGTGGTAATGTTTGAATTATATTTTTAAAAAGGCAGGCCCCATTTTTCAGAAGAGCAGGCTGAAACTCAAGTGTCTGCTGGCTGGCCTCGATGAACTCCCATCCCCTGCCCCGGGTCTAGTTCCACCTGAGGATTCTGCCGCTTCTTCGAAGGTGACGCTACCATCCACCTTCTCTGCTCCACCTCAGAGCAGGTGGCCAGGCTGCTCCTCTCTGCAACCTCTTCTCCTCAGCTAGGAGGAGTCCAGGCAGGTCAAACCAGCTTAAGGACCTGCGGCCACTGCAGGCATCTCTCTCAGGTATCATCGCACCCACTTTCTTTAACATGGCCAGCACTGCAAAGCAATGAGGCATTGGCTGGCTCCCACTTGATGCAGGGAGACTTGAGGGGCCACACTTGCAGCAGGCAGAGGGTCCTCAGCCACTAAGCCCAGTGCTAGAGGAGGAGACTTTGAGAAAAGGACTGGGAAGGCAAAGCCCACCGTGCAGTGGGAGGGTGGCTCTGTCTAGGGGACCAGCCCAAGGTTCAGCTACTCCAATGAAGGTAACTGGCTGCTGGACAAGCTCCTCTCTCACACACTCTCTCCAGGGCCAACAGTACACAGACTGAAGAGTGGGTGGACCCGGAATCAGCCTCAGCCACGGGAGCAGCTCGTTTACCGTGGGAGCCAGGCAACAATGCCATCTGGGCCCCAGCAGGGTACAAAGGGAGAGCAGCCAGGGTCCTGGGCAGATCAGGCAGTCAGAGTCTCACAAGTAAATGCTCCTCCAAGAAACAAGCAAGGCCCTGCGCAGGGCAGAGGAGAGCCATGTGCTCATGACAAAGGTTTCTGGAGAACAAGAAGTTGACATGTCACACAAGGAACAGCCTCCACTGTGCACACAGTGAGGAACGGGCAGGAGCGGGTCCCAGCCAGATACACTGAGATAGCTTCCAAGACAAGGAAGCCCAAGGGCGCTGGTGCCAACTCAACAGAGCACAGGAAGGAAATCACACAGTGGAAGCTGTAGGCCCATTGGCACTGGGAGGCATCCCTACACGTGGCCCACACACTACTGACACCATGTCACTCTGAGGGGCAGGGCAGCACCACATTTATTGACACAGGCAGCCAGAGATCAAATATAAACTGCAGAACAATTATACCTGCCCAGCTTTAATGTTCTACTTCAATCTGGGTGAACATGGTGGCAGGAACAGGCCCTACTCTACTTGCCTCTTTGTGCAACTGAAAGGTGACTGTCACCAGGAAAGCAGAGGGCGAACAGAGCAGGATGCTCACTACCTCTGCAGTGCCCACCTCCAGCCCACCCTCCTGCAACCCAGCTGTGCACACCAGCTTCTTAACACCCAGCTGAACTCTGCACCAGTTCTGCTACTTTCCCACTGGACAGATGGGTTTCTTCTCCCACCTTTCCCTCCTTGCCGCCCAGGCCTTTCCCCAGATGTCCCTCTACACTGTTGGGACCCGTAGGCATCCACTGAGGTCACTCACAGGAAGGGCTGCAGGACTGCAAGGAGCAGCATCAACCTCTCCCACCCTCACAACTTCGGGGCAGCAGCTCCATCCTAACAGCATACAACAGCCTCTCAAAGAGCCCTATGTCTGACGACTTAGAGCGTACTTCAGCAGCTCTCCCTTAATTTACAAAGACAACAAAAACATTTCTTTACTTTTACTCTTCAACCAACACAGGGTAAGATCAGATCCTAACCCATTGCCTTAAAAGAGTTTTTTAGGCCCACTTTGAAAAAAATAAATCTTATCCTGTGCTTTAAAGTTCATGAACTATGTTAAGTGCCAGAATACGGCACAGAGAGCACATACTGCAAAGTCTTCTCAAGAGGAAACAGAACCTGGTGGGAAGACCCAGTGACCAGAGCCTCCTGAACTTGAGAACTTACAAATCTGCAACCAGCACAGAGCCTCACTGAGGCTGACTGAGTTGGGGCATGGCCCTGCAGCACAGCTTACCTTCCTCACCCGCATCCGGCCCCGGTGGGGCAGCGTCCTCCTCCGAGCCTCCCGGACCGGGCCCTGCAGCGGGGGGCTGGCTGTGCTGCTGGCTCAGCTTGTTGCGCAGGAGGGCGATCTCCTTTTTGAGCAGCTTTGCCCGCTTGCTCCGCGAGCCACTGGACTTCATGGAGCAGGTGAGGTCCAGTTTGTCCAGCAGCTCCCTCAGCTGCTCCTCCAGACCCAGGTGGGCCCTGTTGGCCGGGTCCAGCAACCTGTCCACTGGATCAGAGGACACTGCGTCAGTTGTCAGCTTGTCACCCAACCACCCTTGACACTCCTCAGCCAAGGCCCAGCATGGCCACCTGAAGCCATTCACAGGCCCCTCGCACACTCTGAACCCCCAAGAAATGCAGGAGGCTCCAGAAGGAGAGTCTACCCTTACAGATACAGGGCACAGGGTAGCATGACTGTGACAGAGATCCAGCCAGGTCCCCTGTGCAGACAGCAGGCTCCTGGCAAGGTGCACAAGGACCACCAGTGAGAGGCCGGCCCAGCCAGCCCACATGGGGTCTGCCAACAGAAGTGACAGTGTGCAAACGTGAACGTGTGAACGTGGAGCTGTTCGCACATCACGAATGTCTTCCTAACCAAAGCCCACAGGCTCCTCTGGATTCTGAACATATTTACTATAAAAGTCCCTACAATTTCCATTTCAACAAACTTCTAAAACCTATAAAGCAGAAACCACCATAAATTAGCAACATACAACAAGGAAAAAAAAAAAAACTACTCTCTCTTGTTATCTGATGACAAAACCAGAAGCCAGAGGAAAGGCAGGAGCAAGAGGGAGAAAACACGGCACAGGTCCATCCAGATGCCGCAGGCCACGTCCTTCAGAAACCAAAATCCTACAGGAGCACCTCATCCACACGGGGAGCAAAGACCAGTATCTGGAAATAAACTAAATCACCTACATCACAATGCCACCACCACTGCAAACAAAACCTTGCAGGTAACACCTGGAAGACACTCACATCAGCTGAGGCCTGCAGGAAACAGCTACACACTGCCCTTCTCTTGCTACAGAGACCAGCCACCCTGTGTCCTCCCTCAGAGCCTGGCTTCCTCCTCTCCACCTGACCCCAAAACAAGGCAAGACAAACAAAGCAGGGCTTCTCATCCCTACTTTCTCTTGAGCACAAAGGCTGTGTGGAAACTCATTTAACAATGCGCGTGATCATTTCAGAAAGGTGTTGACTCAGGCCTCAAGCCCTGTCCACTCACAGGGGTCTCGAGGATGGAGGGGAGGACATGGGCCTGAGGCCACAAATGCTGCATGAGGGAGGAACAGAGGGAAGGGTCAGGCCAGGACAACGAAGCTGACATGGAGAGGGAGGGAGAAGGCCAGGCCACCTCAACAGGAGAGCCTAGTCCCAGCCCATCAGCGATTTATCAGGACAATGGACAGGCCGAGAAACCAGGACTGTGGCCCTCCGAACAAACCGCCAGACACCACGGCTTCAGCTCACTATCGGGAAGGCAAGAGAAGCACGCTCTGAGGTGTTCCACCAACCACCCGACAGGTATGCCACTCAGCAAATGCTAACTGGGCTCGACCAGCAGGGAAGTAAGGCTTCCGAGGACTACTCGGAAGACGAGGCAGACGGGTGAGGGAGGCGAGCCTGCCGGGGGTGTCCAGGCAGCACAGGCCCACACTGAGGCCAGGAGTGCAGGACACACGCCTTGCGGGGACCCTTCTGCTCAGGCACATGCCTGGAAGCCAGGGCCACAGCACAGTCAGTGACAGTTCCTGCCAACACTCCTGCTGCAAGACACCCTCGGAAGCCACCAGTGCCACTCTACACACCAACCCCAGCTCCTCTGCCTTCCCGGTCTATGCCACCTAGACCTGGACAGCCACTGGCCATGTCTCACAAGGGGGTACCCGGGACACACTAGGGCCCTGTGGGAGGCACCCCAGATGGCAGAAAACAAGAGCCACACCCCAGCCCTTGCAGCAGTGTCCCCGTGACCTCAGGGGGATCTGAACACTGCCCATCTGCTGGGAAGTCATCCTCCCAGCTCTTGCTGGACACAGCGGTGGTTCTTACCGTCTTCCCAGGAGAAAGGCCTCCGAGGGGCCGCAGCAGGCCGCTCGGGCAGGTGCATTCCCGAGGCCTCTTCCAGGCCGATGCTGTCCACCTGGCGCCGGGCCTGCCTCAGAACAACACCACCCTGATCACGCAGCCTCACTGCGGCTCTATAAAACACGGTGTCCTTGGCATTGTACTTCATGCAGTTATCTACAATGAGATTAAAATCCTCCTCAAACGCACGGAGGTTTCTATACCCTTGAGCTTCTAGCCGCTTCCTCATTGTGGCAAAGTCCATGGGATGTTTGATGTGATCCAGATAATCTGGCACCTGAGTTCAAGGAGGAAAACAACCATTTACAAACCACAATTCCAACCTGTTATCTCTGTAACCTGCCACGTCTGAGAGCCCCCCACATGCACTTTGACTGCTTTCAAATAGCTAACAGCACTCGCTAGGCCAGCCAGACACACTCCTGACCCCTGTAGGGACCCCCCCCAACCCAGGTTCCTTCCTAGAAGCACAGCCAGCAACCAACAGGAAAGGGTTAGGAGCGCAAACTGTCACCTGGGCCCTCTGACATGCCTGTGATCAGACACACACAACTCATCACATGAGAACAAGAACTGGGCACACGAAAAATATGTTCCCCCAGTCACACAGACCTGACAGATGGCGACACGCACCTCCTTTAGACTCACGGGCTGGGCGAAGATCTTGGCGGGGTCCTTGTCCTGCAGCTGCTCCAGCACCGAGCGCAGCAGCACAGTCAGAGGGGTCAGCCGCAGCTCCATGGCCATCTGCTCCACCTTCACCTGGAACCACAGCGCCACCAAATCAGGGGACTGCGGTCCACCCCATGGACACATGCGCCTCCACAGCCCCAGATGCTCCCACATCCTCCATGCAGCACACAGCCTCGTGCCCCTGCCCTGCCCTGCCCTACCCTGCCAGGGCTGTGCTTCCTTTGAGGCAGAGGTTGATGCTGCCCTCTAAAGCCCCCAAGTCCAGGACGCAGTCACCTGACTGGATGTGAGTGGCATCATGGAAGGGCCAACGACAGGAGGGGACACACTGCGAAGTGGGGACAGCGGCAGAGGGCACAGGGGCCAACCCTGGGACACTGGGGATAGGTGCCATAGGGCAGGGGGGGCCTCACCTGCTCACGCTTGAGCTTCTCTCGCTTGCGCAGCAACTCGATGAGCAGGCGGGCTCGCTCCAGGTCGTGCCGCAGCCGCTGCCAATACTTTAGCTTCTCTTTGGCTGCTTTCATCTCCTCGTCATTTTCTCTCTGAGAAGTGAGGCAAGACTCCTGTCAGTCACACCCGATGCTTCTCTTGCCAGGGGCTTCAGATGCTCATGGAGTGACCTGGCTCATCCTTGCTGGAGCCCCCATGACTGCACCATTACAAGAGGGCAGAGGGAAAGGGGGCTGGGGGTACTACAGCCCCAGGGAGCAACCACCAGGTGAGCAGGAACAGAGGGAGGAGCTGGGAGGTACCAGGCACACAGAGACCACAGGGCTGCGCCAGGCCCGCCCCACAATGGAGCAGATCCCAGGCTCCTGCTCTGGGCACCACAGTCCTGTGCTTCCCCACCTGCCCCTGCAAGATCAGGTGCCCTCTGCCCAGCAACAGCACCCCTTCCATCTTCCCCCTCAAGAACGGTTCCCCAGCAACACCTGCCCCAACCTCACCGCAGCCCATGCCAGCCCATTTCCACCCTGCCATCAAGATAAAAGCATAGCTCTACAAAAGCCACACCACACACAGGGCAGGAGGGCAGTCCAGGGTCTGCCCGGCTACAGGCATTGTCCCTCAGCAGAGTGAGTGCCACAGCCACTTAGGAGGCCTAACACAGACCCTGGTAGGGGACACCCACACCCACAGGCGCGGGCATGGGGGCAGGGGCAGGAGTGGTGCCCACGGGGAAGGAACACATCCCCACTGCAACTGTCAGGGTACCCAGCAGGACAGCCAATGCCCTCCCCGGTACAGACCAGTGTCCTGCCAAACAGGAAATCACCACCAAAGGCCTTCCTGCTTCAGCAGCCACACCCCACAGGCCACCCCACTCCAGCATTTCCCACACCTTGTCCAACCACAGGCCAGGCGGTACCCTCAATTTCTGGAACACAACACCCCATGAGACCCTGCTCCCTGTGGACTGCCCTACCACCAGAGGACAACACAGCACTGAGCTCCCAAGGCCTGGCTGCCAGCATGCTTAAGGGTGAAGGAGGGTCTGAGAGCCCAGAATCATGAGCAGGCACTGGGCTGCACAGCACCTGACCCAGCCTGGGGAACCAGCCCTGCACCCCCAGCCAGGCGGTTCCAGTCTCCACTGAGAAGCTTCAGCAAGGTCACAGGGAGAGAAGCTGCAGGTTACTCGATCGTCAGGCACCACGTCGGGAGCAAAAACAATAAACAAAGCCAGTAAACACCTAAAAGGTAGATTTGGAAAGCCAGATTCCCAGAGCTTCAAAAACCACCCACCCATTCCCTGGACAGACCGGACACTCGCCTGGTAAGACAGTGAGACAGGGGAAATTTCCCCATTGCCCATAAGCCCTTTCCTGTGGATCTGTGGATCAGCAAGACTCACTGGTTTGCTCATGGACTGGCTTTAACAAAGAAACAAGAGTTGGCCATGTAGGGTCACACAGAGGTGGCACAGCATGGCTGGCATTGCACACAGCCCGTGTCCTCAAAGTTCACTTCCTGCCTGAGAGCCAGTAGACACCACGGCACGGGACTCCGTGACCTCTAAGAAAAGGAACCACAGCAGTGGGCATGGCTGCCTCAAACAAACAATGAGCACCACAAAACTTGCTCACCACCTGCACAGAGGACAGGAGATGGCCACCCCCATATGAGGATGGCTCAGGTTCCAACTGAAGCCCCTGCACTGGAGACAGCTCAGTGCACAAGAGGCACAGGTCTGCAGCAAGGGTCTTTTCCCAGTCACTACAGGGCGGAGGACCCAAGGGTAGGTGGCCCAGCAGGAGGCAGACGGGGCAGAGGGCCTGGGGGAGGTGGCAGATGTGCCAAGATGGGGCAAGAGGAAGGACAGGGAGCAGGAGAGGTGTGCACAGCTAACGATGCTCAGCCAAAGCCAAGCAGCCACCCTCCTCCTTTCTCTGACATGGGGCCCCCAAGACACAGGCAGGGAACAGCGCGGGCCCTTGGACCCCTCCTTCTGAGCAGCCCATTGTGCCTCATCCAGCATCTACTTGGAAGATCAGCCACAGGAGAGAGGAGCCTGTCTCCTCTTCCTCACCCAGAAACACAGGCAGATCACATTCTAATATCAAATATTTCTAGTTTCAAGGCATGAGGTTTAATGCACTGAGGACCCTAGGTTTAATCCCCAGCCCGCAAAAAAGTAAAAATAGACCACACCAGGCCTCCAAGGTTCCCTGAGCAACATCGCTGTTCCATATGCCTCCAGAACACCAACCTCACTAGGACAATGGGAGAGAGCAGTGTGGGGCCTGCACCCCCCATCCCACCTGCTCCAGGACAGCACGCCTGGTGCCTCTGCCCACCAGGTACAAGAGGCTTCCACAGCCCTTGTCACAGTCCCAGGTTTCTCTTCCCAAATCTGCCAGCCCAGAGGAGAATGCAGGGAACAGTCTCCAAACGCCTTAGCGTGAGGGACTCAGACCTGTGCAGGCTCCTTCCACTCCTTCCCTGGGGACAGAGCCCTGGTCCTCAGCCCGAAGCAGCAGCCTGGGCTTCAGGCTGTTCTGGGGCAAACACTGCAGCAGTGTGCTGCGTTCCATCTTTGCAATCTACTGATACTTGTTCCTTGCCAGCTCGTGCCCTGGCTTACGTGGTGAACTAGGGCTTTTCCTGCCAGAGGTGAGATCTAAGGTCTGCCTCTGCACTTCTTCCATTATGACTTCTTTCTCTTGTCTCCACCATCACGGAGGCAAAGACAGCCTCGATCCAGCCTGTGCCACCCTCGCCACAGGCTCTGCTGCTCCCTGATTCAACGCCCACTCCACAACTCTGTGTCTGAAGGCTCCCCCGTCCAAGGCCCTCTCCTCTACTACCCAGGACCACACAGGTGTGCGTGAAAAAGGACCCATAGACATAAGCAGCAGTTTCTGACAACATGGTGGGATGAAAAACCTGGCTGATTCACTCAGCAACCAATTCACTCAGCTTCCTCTTAAGCTTCTGCTCTGTGCCAGGCACCTTAGGGCCTGGACGTGAGGACTCTCCGGGGAAGTGGACACATGCGGTTGGCCACAAATGCCACACAGGGAGCAGAATGCGTGGGGCCAAGTGTGGGGCCCCAACACTGCATAGCCAGCAGGCATCACGGTACCCATGAGCAGGTCCCACCCACAGCCCTACCCAGAACAGGGACTCTGGCCTGGACCGCAGCACCGTCAACTAGCACCCACACCCAGTGCAGCCGCGCCTGCAACACAGTGCTCCGCCAGGACCCTACAGACACAATCACGCGGGCATAGTCTGACACTTTTGTCCCACGCTCAGGGCTGCAATAGAGGACAATACAGGGACCCTGAGATGCGGTCAAGTCTCCCATCTCCCAGCCCAAGGAGTGTACCTGAAGACTGGCCGCCTTCCCTTACAGAAAAGTGAGCAGGGGCTGCCAGACATGGATTTTTGGGACAAGCTGTAGAAAAACCCATTTTTGTTTTCAATTTATTTCTGTGACAGCTCACAGAAGCAATTCTTTACTTTCTAAGTCCATCCTTTCAGGACTGCTTTATAGTATCAGATGATTCCATAAACCCATATTAACTGCTAACATCTTGGATCTGCCTGGGTTTGTTCCAGTAGAAAGGAAGAGTCTGTTCCCTCTCACCCCACCACTCCACGCTCCTCCTCATGGCCAGTGCTGAACCAGCCTTCAGCACCAGGTCGTACAAAAATCACCCAGCTGAGGCTCCTGGATCTCCAAGCTCTGGGTCTCAGCAGGCCTCCCTCCCTTCTGGCCCTGCCCTGAACGCCAAACACTTCCCTAGCCTGACCCTGTCCCCAGGGCTGGCGAAGCGCCAGGCACAGGGCAGACGCCCCATTGGGGTGTGCAGCATTGGGGAGGAGGAGCAATTAACACTGAAGAGCCCAGGCCAGGACACGGGGGTCACCTGCCCAACCCCCAGTGCCGCAGCCAAGGACCTTGCGCCCAGCCTACGCCAGGTGCCCCCCTCCCAGGGTCATGGCAGCTGGCAGCAGCACAGACGGTGTCCAGGCAGAGGAGGGCGCACACCTACCTGCTGCGTGCTCCTCTGGGACTGCAGGCTGGACTGCAGGCGCCGCAGCAGGGGCGCGCCATTCCTAGACAGCCTCTTGAGTAACCAGTAGCTGTGGGCTCGCTCCACAAACTGCTTCTTCCGCTGGATGGCCACCTGATTCGCAATCCTATTTAATCTAAAACATGGAAAAACTCAGAGTTCAGCTTGGAACCAGTACGTCAACACTTTCTCATCAAGCAAACTAGACATGACAGTGTTACTTGTAATAAAACCACATGTGTTCACACTTTACTTTTTTCCTGAGCCACAACACAAATAATTCCTACCACCCTTGGTGCTGCAAAAACAAGGTTCACAATCCCCTGCTTTAGAAGACTTCATCTAGTTTTAATCCCAAGTACTTATATTTAAACATCTGAAAAGAAGCACAGGAAAGCTTTACGCATCCCCATCCTCAGTGTGCTGCCCTGACCACATGCAGGCGGGCAGCATGGGCCACTGCCAGCTGCGCCGCGGGGGCAGCTGAGCCCCAGGCCAGGCCCCCACTCACAGACAGACACCGCTGGCCAAAGGCAGGCAGCCACCCTGGGGCTGGGCAGGCCGTTCCCACTCGGTGACAGCAGGCCTCTCTTCATGCTTCTAGGTAGGGCCTACAAGATCCAAAGCGTTGGGCAAAAAGCCCCCACATGCCTGGAGAGGCCACCCTGAAGGCTGGTGGCAGAGCTCTCACACCCCTTATCACCTCTCCAGCTGGGACAGGAAATGGCTTGTCAGTTTCTGTCGCACAAGGAGACTGAAAAGCAACACAATTCAATCCAAAACCAAAACTTTAACAGAACAGAAACACAAAATGCAACAAGAAGGTGCTCCTCATTGTGCACCAAACATCAAATTTTAGGCTATCAAGAAATCGTAAGCCTTGTCTTGCAAGCACAAGGCCCTGAGTTCGATCCTCAGCACCAAAAAAAGAAAAAAGAAAGAAATTGTAAGTTCACATAAAGAATGCAAATCCGAAATTTTACAGAATCGAAGAACCAAAGTATCGGGTAGAAACCCAGCTCTGCCGTGTCCAGCTTGCTCCCAAGCCTGCTCTAGACCCTGCAGCCACCTGCAGCTGAGCTCAATGTGGGTGCCTGCCTCAAGGAAACTCCCCCCAGGACTCAACACCCACCAGGCCACCAGGCACACAGCCAAGGGCAGACATCACAAGGACGCTTCGATGGCGCAGGGAGGACAGATCCCAGCAGAGGGTGAGGAGTCACCCGGACTCAGACCACAGCTCCACACGAAGCCATGTACCCCAGGTCAGGAAGGGCTGGCCCTGGTCACACTTTGGTGTGGTCCTTGCTTTTCTCGCATTTGACTAAGGCATAATCTGTCTGCAACCAACGGCATCAATCCTAACACCGAAAGGTCAAGAGGATTTCTAACAAGATCACAAAGTATTTTAATGCAATACTTTGGGTTATTTCCAAAGATGAAGCAATATAGACATATCTTTTAACAATGTGAAGGCCCAGAAAAATTCTGATTGGCAATTTGCTTTACAAAGATTTTGACCTCCCTCATAAAACAAGCCAGCACCTTCTCCAGCATCACGATTCCAGGACACATGAACAGTCACAGACTGTGAGTCACAAGACAAACACACGCACCCCCAACAAGCACCAACAGAGTGCCAGGCCCACACCACCTCCCAGGAAGCACAAAGAAGAATAAGCTACCCCACAGCACAGACTCGCAGTCAGCACAACCCAGCCAGCAGGCGGCTGAACGTGGACACCACAAAGGAGACAAGCCCTGAGGGCCCCTCAGGAGAGAGACAAAGGACACAGAGTGCTGCAGTCTCCTGGACGCAGTATGGCCCAAAGGCCCATGTGCAGGAAGCACGGTCTCTGGCGTGGCGGTGTTAAGTGTGCCAGGACTAAGGAGGTGGTACGCAGTACAGGTTGAACAACAGCCTCTCCTGCTCTGGTGTCCTGTCTCTTGTGACCTCCCTCCCACAGGTGCCATGTGCCACTTGCTGCAATGTGACCCAGCCAGAGCACAGATCAACAGTGCCGCTCAAACGCAGATGTGAGCTAAACAAACCTCTGTTCTTTATAAAGTACCCAGCCTCAGCTATTTGGTTACAATAGCTGAAAACTGACTAGTACAGATACAATGTCAAAGGAACAGAAAGGCAAGGTACTTAGGGAAAAGGGTAAAGTGCATCCCATACAAGTCAGGACGGCACCTTGTCCTAGCAGTGGGAAGGAGCTGTGACTTCGGACATGGATAATGGTTACAAGGGTGTTCACAGTTGTTTGTTAGTCCACATGGCTGTTTCACGAAGGTGATCATGTACTCTATTTTAAAAATATTTAAAACATGGCGCTGGCAAGAGTATACTCAACCCCATGGTGAATGCAATCATTATGAACTGTAAACATGTACTAATAAAAGTAAGTTTTTTTTTAAAAGAGTATATTAAAGATTTTTCCAAGCCTTTCTGAATACAACTAAGACACAAAACCAGGGCCTCCCAGCGAAGAATACAGGCAGGTCTTGGCAACACAGTCTCCAGAGATCTGTCCACAATGGACGCAGACACCGATGCAGCAGCTAACTTCAGAACCAGGTTATTTCAAGCCTCTTGGAGCCGGGCTGCCCACTTCTGGCTTCTAGAGAAATTCTAGGACTTAAGGGGAGGTCAGCTGAGAAATACCCATTTGTATTTGTGGTATTACTTTGAAGGAGATAAAAAAAATTTTGAGTACACTGCTACAGAGAAACAGATTTTACACAATCTACTTCTAGATGTGACCAAGGTTTCCAGCTTTCAAGTCTGTGAGATAAACCAAAATGAGAACAGAGAATAAACACCTCTTGCCATAAGAGTGAGTTAAAACTTCACCCATGGAAATGCTAACTTGTCTCTTAAAGCCCCATCCAGGTCAGAGATGCAGCCCCACTCAATACCACTCATGGCTAAGAATTCCCAGGTGGCCCATTTGTTTGCGTGTGTGTGGAGGAAACAGTGCTTCAACCTAATTCCCGGCACGCCTCCAGGGCGGCTCACACCAAGAGAGCAGTCAACAGGGTAGCCCATGTGGAGGACACCCAGGCCTTGGGTGTCAGTGCTGGATCAAGAGCTAGTCCACTCAAAATCCAGTATGTCACGTGCACAAGTGATGTGTGTGTCACCTCCCAAATCCCAGAAGTCACACGTCCACACTAGCTGACTGTGGGGTGAAGAATCCTGGAGTCCAGCTGGGGAGGAGGCTTGGGGCAGAGCACTCGCTCAGCATACATGGGGGCCTTGATTCAATCTGAGTTCCACCGGGTAAAAAGAGAAGCTAGATTCCAACTCAACAGACTGCTGAATGCTTTATCAGAATTATTTTTAAGGCTCATGTAAGCTACAGTCTGATGAACTCAGGATGAGACAGAGGGGGAAAGAGAATGGAATAGAGCCCCCACCTCAACATGGACACAAGTGTTAGGAGGAAAAGAATCCAGAGAATTAAAAATTTTTTTTTAACTTATTTTCTGGTTGGGGATTTAGCTCAGTGGCTAGAGCACTTGCTTGCCTAGCAAGTGTAAGGCCCTGAGTTCAATCCCCACCACCACAAACAAACAAAAAGCAAAAATGTATTTTCTGGATAGAATTCAACAAGACATCAATCAACACAACAAACAGAAAGGCTGGGGTCTTGACACTGGATGGCAGGCACACCCAGCAACACCCAACCCAGCTGCGCTGCAAACTTCCATGAGAACTGCAGGAGGATGCAACAGCTTGGGGCTGACACGCAAACCTCACCAAGGGAGAAAAGCACGCAGACAGTCTGTTAAGAGGGGGAGATAGGCTGGGGATTTAGCTCAGTGGTTAGAGTGCTTGCTTTGCAAGCACAAGGCCCTGAGTTCGATCTCTAGCACTCAACCAAAAAAAAAAAAAAAGGCGGGGTACAAAACTATAAATCATCTCCAGACTTCCAGCTCCCCAAGAAGGTTCGTGAAGACGGGAGGACAGGATGACTCCAACATTCACAGGAAACCTGTATAGCACAGCGGCAGACTGCCACACAACAGCCCTGCCCACACAGACCCCAGGGTACACAAGTCACAGATCCAAATCACAATCCCAGGGACAGAGAAGCTATTCGGCAAATGGCACCAGGACAAAGGGCGCCCACACCGCAAACATGAACCTTCAGCCCCATGACTGAAGACCTGTGTACCAGTTGTGCTTACTCAACAGTGATGCAGGGCATCTGTGAGCTGGCCGGGATGGAAAAGGGACATTGGGGAGCAAGGCAGGGACAGGCCAGGGCAGCAGGGGCACCAGAGGGCAGGGGAGGCTCACACTAAAGCTGGGACCTCAGACAAATGAGGGCTTACTCAACCCAGGCACGACAAGCACAAACCATAGAACAAACACTGCCCAGAGAATCACAGTGAACCTGGAAGCAGCCTACAGAGACAACTCCAAGAGCAGGAGAGACAGGAGCTGGCCTGGGGTCCTTCGGTCACCCCAGTCACCCTGGGCAGGCACATCTATGCCCTCATCCAACACCCATGAACTCAGACAAGAACTGCAGAGGCAGATAGGCAGGTGAACAGGTGAGTGCGCCAACACGGAGGGCTGGTCACCAGGGAAAGCCTCACAGCATCTTGCTGGTCAGGATACACCAGGTGAAACCTCGCCAACTCCACACCAGCCCCACAAGGCAGACAACTAAAGCCTGAGGACACCCAGTACAGGTGCAGAGGCCCTAGGAGCACCCCAGGCGGGTGTGGACGGGAGCCCTGGCCCAGGCTGTCCCACCGCCATGTGCCCAGATGCTCAGATCACTAAAACACAAGACGACCAGCCACTGGACACCTCGGGGCAAGGAGGAGTTGGGGTGGAGGCAGCCAGACCCAGCGACGCAGGCCCAGGAGAGCTGTCTGGGTCTAAAAAACATGCGGCCAAAGCTAGAGAAAGGATATGCGGCATTGCCGAAAGTCCTGTCCAGCAGCTCTGGACTTAGGAACACCCGCCAGACATGACACCACAAGCACAAGCCACCAAAGATGGAAAAATAAACCAGATGCCCCGAAAATGAAAACCAGTCATGCTTCTTTGGGATCACAGGTGTGAAGGCAGCCCACACAAGGGGGAAATATTTGCAAATCGTCTATCTGACAGAAGTTCAGCACTCAGAATAAAGAGCTTTCCTAACTCAACAGTAAGAAGCCAGATAACAAAACAAACAAAAAAAAAAAGCAGGGAACCTGAACAGACATGTATTCAAAGAAAACCACAGTGAGCGACCAGCCTAAGAAAGATGCGCAGCGTCTCCACCATCACTGCGCGGCAGGCCAGCACCAGGGAGCTGCTAGCACACACCATCAGAGAGCTGCAGGCCAGAGACCACAGCCGAGAATGCCGTACAGCGCTGCATCTGGGACCGTCTGCCAGGTCCTCGAGTTATTACGCATACACAGTCCAGCAACTCTACCCCAGGAGTGTACTCAGAGATGAAAGTAGGCCCGCCTAAAGACAGGTTCATAAACATCCAGCACTGGACTACTCCTAACAATCAAAATGCAGAAACCACCCGCCAGTCTGTCAACGGCTGAGTAGGTCTTCCATGTGACAGAATATTATTTAGCCATAAAAAGGGATGAAGCACTGAGCTGTGCTGCAACACAGATGGATCTTGAAAAACTTACACCCAGCAAAAGCAGCAGTCACAAAAGGTCATGCTGTATAGGATTCCATCTGCGCGCAACTGCACAGCACAGGGAAGCCACAGACACACAGGACACCCATGGCTCCCAGAGGCAAGAAGATGGGAACAGGGTGTCTTCCTGGGGTGGTGACAACATCCTGACCTTGGTGAATACGCTAAAACCCACTGAGCTGCACAATGCAAATGAGTGATGACCCTATGGTGTGTGAAGTGTCTCAGTGATACTGCTTTAAAAGAAACCGATGGCGCACACCTGTAATCCCAGCACTTGGGAGGCTGAGGCAGGAGGATTGCCACGAGTTCAAGGCCAGCCTGGGCTACACAGTGAGTTCATGGCCAGCCTGGACTGCATAGTGAGATCCTGTCTCAAAATAAATAAATACAAAGGAACTGATAAACCAGGAATGGCAGTGCACACTTATCACACCAGCACTCAGGGGGCTGCAGTAGAGGAGGTGGCAGAGGATGGCCTGAGCACAGACGCACACAGCTGCTCAGCTGCAGAACACACCAGCAGCACCAACCCAGGGCTGAGGAGTGTGTCGCACACTGGAGCCCGGGCTATTCCGGCAGAGGCCGGCAGGTGGCGTCATCCACTCCTACCCACATTCCGCACTGGCGCCAGAAACAATACCCGGGTCACATGGATGCAGGATGCATTTGGGGACCCAGGAGATACCCCAGGCACCGGCAGGGCAGTTCCGAGGCAGAGACGTGCTGCAGGACAGTCCGGCAGTCTGGCAGCACAGCTGTCCCCCAGTGCGCTGCACAGCCCATGCTCTTCCCCTGCCAGTCTGTGGTTAGAGAGCTTCTCTCTGGGGCAGCACTCGGATGCGCTGTCACCCACAGCCATGGGACCCTGACAGCTTTAAGGGCCATCTGCGTCCACAGGCCGCACAGCTTTAAGGCACCCAGGCAGGGCTTCCCGGGCTGCACTCACTGCCATGCACAGCCAGGGAGGGGCGTGCCCTCGGCGTCACACCAGCCACGTGCAAAAGACTCGGGCACCACACTGGGGACAGACGCGTGCGTGACCCAGTGGCCAGAGGGACCAGGCCCAAGCAGACGCCAAGTCCAGATCCAAGCAGATGCCGGCCGCTTCGCTTCCCTTGCAGCCACTCTGCAGAGAGTGAAAGATGCACTGCCCAGCACAGCCAAAGCCAGAAGTTACCAGACGGTCGCTTCACGGGACCACAGAACTGGCCCTCCCTCCTCCAGAGCCCCCAGCCCTACGCGAACAGCAAGCCGCAGAGGGACTCGTGTCAGCAAGGGAAGGACTGCTGTGCCAGCACACACACAGCTATACACGGTATTCAGCAGCTGACAGTGATGACACAGGACTGCGCTCCTTAGTGCTTTCTGTATTTATTACACTGTGTTCTTGTTTTTTGAGATAGGGTCTCATGATGGAGCTCAGGCTGGCCTCACACTCCTCCTGCCTCAGCCTGAGTGCTGAGATTACACGTTCACCACCAACACCCACCTTATTTAACTAATATACTTTTCACTGTTGTTTTAAATGAACTCCTACTTATTAAAAGCTTACAGTAAAACAGCATGTCGTATGATACCAACAGCATTCACATGAGGTATGATCAGAAGATAAAGTGAATTTTTATTTTTATTCCAGTAAGACACACTGCCATTAATCCTCCTCAGAACACTCTCGCTCACTTCAAACACATCTATCCCATCCTTCTTGCCACTTTCTGAAGCAGTTAGTTCTGGAGTCCTCTTTCCTGAGTGTCTTCAGTTGTGCTGTTGTAGCCACCTAGAAGTCCTGAACTGATCCAAAGTGTTTACCTTGCCTGGTCATTTGACTTTGGGAAGATCCAAAGTCACATGGTGCCAGATCTGGGGAGTGCGACAGACAAGGACACACCGTCATGTTTTTATGAACATGTTGTTCGGCAGCAGCATTCTCTGCATTTTTGGTCATACCTCATAAAGACACTAAGCAAAGAGAACTCCAGAGCTGCCTCAGAAAGTGTCAGGAATGATAGGTAGGCGTGACAAAGCAAGGGGAGTGTTTTCAGAGGGGTTAATGGCAATGTGTCTTTTGCTGCAATAACCTTTTTAAAATATTCACTGCTTATCTTCATCACCCTTTGTGTATCTTACGCTCACCACATTACTGACCTAAACCTTTGAGGTTTGTGTAAATACCAAATGATGGTCACACAGGATGAAATCACCTATCAGTTCACTTCTCAAAACGCACCCTATTGTTACGTCATATATAACTGTTTTTGTTTGTCGTAGAAAACACGTTTACAAATAGTAGGAAGACACAGAAACAAAAGAGCATGACTCTAAGATAACAGAACAACTGCTCCAAAGCATTTACAGCTGCCCTCCAGACCTGAAGACCAGGACCTGCAGAGACACAAGAGCCAAGCAGCCCAGGGCAGAACACAGCACTCATCACTGAGCAACGGCCACGCGGCTCCCAGCTGGGGCTGCAGCAGGTGCCACTGGAGCTCCAGGCAGCCACCAATGAACACGGTGCCGCTGGCACCAGAGAAGTTCCTGAAGAGGCGGGCAAAGCCAGGAATATCCGTATCTGATTTCCAGAGTCTACAGCCCAGAGAAATGGAAAGCAATCTCTGTAGGTTACAAATGCTAAGTAGCAGCGCGTGCCTATAATCCCAGCACTCTGGGAGGCTGATGCAGGAAGATGGTGAGGCCAGCCCTGTCTGGGCAACTTATGAGACCCTCTCTCAAAATAGAAAATTAAGAGCTAGGAATGTAGTTCAGCACAAAGGCCCTGAGTTCAATCCCCAGTACAAAGAAAGAAAAAGAAAGAGGACAGTGGGAAAAAAAGGAGGGAAAGAAAAGGGGAGGGCGGGGAAATATTAAAAAATTAAAGAAGGGAGATCCTCTTTTTCAAGTTTCCACAAGAGCTCACTGCCCTCTCTCAGCATGGCCAGTCTGCTCATGAGCTGGTCTGGGATGGCACAACAGATGCTCTAAACATTCCCTGCCATGGGGCGTGCACAGCCTGAGCACCTAGACATGGTATCCCAACCTAGGGCCACCGGCACTTCAGGACTGAGAGCAAGACTGCCAGATCTGCTCCACTCAGCACTGTGCACAGCGCACTCCCATCACACCTGCAAGGCAGGTCCAACACAAGATGTGCAGCCAGCAGGCGGCAAGATGGCCTGAACCACAGGGTCTCCAGACTGCAAGCTCTGAGGCACAAACACACGTTCGGTTTTATAGTTCACTTGCCATCACTCCTCGAAGCTGAAATGTCTCTTCCTAAATTAGGTAAAGAAAGAAAAGACAACAGGCCAGACAACACCTCTGGTTCACTGTTGAACTATACAACCTGCTCTGAAATACTCAGGTCCAGAGCAGATGCTGACTTCTCAGCCAGCCCGAGTGCCTGTGTTCTCCCGCCCGAGTCCTGCCCACCTGGCGACCCGTGTCCCAGCACCTGAACACCAAGGACCTAGCACAGAGAGCCCTTTACATTTCTGCCTTGTCGTTTCACTAGATGCCTTTTTACTTCATGTATTTCTATTTGGGTAAAACTGAAATGTTTAGGCCTCTTAAACAAAAACTCTTGATACCATGCTATCCCTCCTGGCTCGCAGGCAACAATTCCAGTGAAGCCACCTTTCATGTCAGGCTGGCTAGTCTGCAAACACAGGCACCTCGGTTTTGACAGGGGCTCCTCTGAATGAGGGGGCTCATGAGCACGTCTATTCACTTGGTCTGCATTTACTGATTGTGTAATGCGTACGTGTAGCTCTAAGAAAAGAAACAACTGCATTTGGCGGGGGGAATCAACAAAACAACATTTACAAAAACCATTTTAAACTTTTAACTGTTAATACAAAGTTAGTGCTTGCTCCTGGGCTGAAACCTGTCTTCCAGGGGCAGATGCCAGCCCACTCCCAGCCCAGCTAGCTCACAGCTCCCTGGAAACTGGAACCCAGGACAACCAGCTCCATCATGTGATCACAGCATGATGCAGATGTGAATGACTTCAACCACAGACACCAGGGAAAATAATACAAAGGGCTAACAGGTTTACTGGCCTTTCCATACATTAAAGACAATTTCTAATTTCCACATAGTAGTGACAAAAATATTCTGAAAATCTATTGTCCGCTCATTTGCACAGTAAGTGCAATTTTACTAATATGCACACCCCATCTGAGTAACAAGGTGGTCCCTGGAGCAAGACGCCATGCCAACTGCTCTCAGAGTGTCTGTCTCCATCTCAGAGCTTTACACACAGGGCCAGACTGAAAGCCCACACCCCACAGAAAGTGTATCCCTTCGAGGCTCAAAGAGGTGCCCAAGTAGACAGAAAGCACCTGTTCACCTGGAAAAGGAATTGAGGCTCAGTCTGTGGTGTGGAAATTCATCTAGTCACTTACCTCACATTCTTAACAAGGCAGGTATCATTTTTAAAGATAAAAGAACAAAAAGAACAAGTCAATGTTAAAAGGTTTAGGGGTACAGGGACAGACGGAGGCAGACGGAGGAGGATTCGAAAATCCCAGGTCACATAAGAAGGTGGGGCCTGACTCTCCAACCCAGGAAGGCAACACACAGCCTCCAGGTCAGGGAGCCTTCCATGGACCAGTGTCTGCGCCATCCAAGAAATCATCAGAAAAATGAGAAAGGCTGCAGCGAAGTGGGAAGCAGGCTACCATCTCCCTCCCAATGGCTGCTGCTCTGGATCACGGGCCCCTTTCTAATCTCCAGTTCACAGACTACCTCCCTGACCACACTGCTTCACCTTCCCTACCAATTATATTTTTTAAATCCTTCAAGGCTCCAAAATCTGTTATGAGGATGTGTTTTATTATGCTAAAGATGGCAACAAAACCTGGCCGATCTGAGACCCAGAGATCTGGGCAAAGCAAACACTAGCACAGCCATGTTACAATGACAGTGTCCAGCTTACTCTAGAGCTCACCAGGCATGAAGGAAACTACAGAAAATACAAATATTCACAAGTGTATCAGCCAAAATGTTTCACAACACCCATGTTCCCAAAAACAGTGGTAAATGAGCAGACAATACTTTAGAGGGCTAGTAGGAAGTACAGGACTATCTGGCGGGGGTCCCTGCAGGCCGCAGCCCCCTCACAGCAGGCCTGCTTGTCCCTCAGTGCTCAGGTGCGCTTACCTCTGAGGGGGAATATAGGGAGCACAGACGGTCGGTAAGACCGCGCAGGGCTCCGCCAGAGTTTTCTTAGCCTTTTTTGCTTTCTTCCTGACCTTGGATGTGGACCTGACTGTTTTGACTGAGCTCTCTTTCCTACAAACACCATTTTTCATTTCGACGTCCCCATAAATGTTCAGAGGCCTCCGTGTACAGCCCGGAGGCGTGTGGACGTCACAGTATGCGGTCTTTCTGACGGAGAAGGTGGTGCTGCCTCCAGTCAGCTCCTTCACAGGTTCCATCTTCATGTACAGGCCGGCCTTCTGGGCACACGTCACGTGGAAGGCCGTGTAGCAGTTTGCTTTGTGGCACTGGATACAGGCTCCCACACCCTTCTGCTTACAGAGGTAGCATGTCAGTTTCCACCGGGCTGGAGGGATATTCCTCACGCCATCGATGGGCTCAATGAACACGGTGTTGGCGAAGCCAACCTCTGGGATCCACAGGGCACACACCACGTGGCCCCAGCGGTCATCGTCTGTCTTTTTGAAGGCACCGCCCTTGTTGGGGCACAGCACACAGTCGGCGGGACGGGCCCGGGACTGTAGGCAGTGGCGACAGAGCCACTGGCCCTCTGGGATGTAGGGAACCCCATAGCACTCCTGGTGCACGGCCAGGTTGCACATGTCACAGAAGAGGATCACGTTGCTGTTTTGACACTCGCCATCCATGCAGATACAGCACACAGCATCCTCATCGATCAAGGACTGCTGCTCACCCTGCTTCTGATTCTCACAGTACGACTCCTTTTCAAATCGGTCCATCAGGAACTCAAACATGTTCTGCGACACCGCAGAGACACAATCGCCCTTCCGCTTCTCGTTGATGATCTCCAGCCAGGCATAGTCCTCCTCATCCATGTCATACTCCACTTCGTTGTCCAGCTCCTCTGCTGACTTCTCAATGAACTTATAGTACATAGGGGGCCTCCTGGGTGCAGACGGAGGGCTATACTCCACAATCCGCACCTTGGGCTCAGGAAGGGTGCTGGCTGAGGCGGGTGTGCCATGGGTGCTAGGCAGGGCTTCATTTTTCTTTTTCACCCTATTGTTTTTGTGGCGCTTAGTTCTTAAGCAAACAGGTGGCCTCTCACTGTTTTCTTTATTGCTGTTGCACTCGCTCATTTCCTGAGCAGTGAGGTCATCTTCTAAAATGATTTCCAGGGGATCAAAAATACTGATCCGATGCAAGCGCCCTTCGATCTCTATCTCAACCATCCTTTGAGCTTGTGCGTATGTCAGGGTCTCTCGTGTTGGGGAGTGTTTAACACTGCACGGGGAGGAAGCGTGCCTCGCTGCAGAGCCTCGATGACATCGTCCTTTCCTCCTCATTTGGCAATAATTACCTAGAAAGAAGTCAAAGGAGAAGTTACATGCAGGTTGGCAAAAGACCTGAGCACACCCCGAAAGCACCTCTGGGAGATGCTAACTAATCAACTCACACCCCAAATAGGAAGCTCACAGCTAACACATGTCTGAGGTTCCCACAGTCCTCCTCCCTAGAACTCATAACCATATTTTAAGAGCGACTCCCTAGGACCAGCAGGAAGGAGCAACAGCAACACACAGGGAGCACGCAGAGCAGTGGCCCCAGGAGCTCATGATAACAACCTGGGTGTTGATCCCCACCACTCATCAGTCACTTTTTCAGGCCAAGCCAACAGTTCACCAAAGGGACAACAGCAGGCCCTCCAGAGTAGGGACCCCAGGCCTCCAGCCCCATGAGCGTAGGGCTATTTTTCTAGCACCTCCCCAACAGTAAAACACAGGGTTGGACTCTACCAGTCATGGGGGCTGTGACTACATGACAGGCATGCTCAGCAGATACCTGGTCCTGAAGAACGCTCCCAAAATATCTCTTTCCCTCCACTGCTGCCCAGGGGAGCACCCTTGTGAGCCAAAGTGCTTCCCAGTCCTCACAGCATCCCTGCCAGGGGCCAGAAGCTTCTGTAGCCCAGCTCCCCAAGACACAGACCTCAGCCTGTCCCTCCTTTCCACAAAATCATCCTTCACATCTCACCAACAGCCATACCACAACCCGTGAAGGGAACCCAGTATTGATCTGTGAGGACACCTTTACCCTGGTGGACCAGCCCAGCTTCTGCAGGGCCTCGGGAGTGACTATCAGGGAACCCCCACCCTGGGCCATGTCGGTGTACCTCATCCCCAAGCTCAGCTGGATCACTGTCCTGGTCCACATCCTCCTCTCCTTCAAGCAAACCCAGCTCTGCACACCACAAGAGGCATCTCTGCTCCCTCCCCAGCACACCTGAAGAGGTGCCCAGCACCACCTGCAGACCCCCACCACTAACTCAGGTGCCCCAAAATCTGGCCCCAGAGATTTGTGAGCATTTGCTCTTTGCTCTTTTCAGAGGTGGGCAAAACACAGTGAGCAGACAGCTTATCTGTTCACCCTGAGTGGAGAACTCTGCTGTCACCTCCTGCCTCTATTTCTGGTGTTTCCTGGTATGGCCTGGTGTCTAGGCACCTCAGGTGAAGACATGCCCACCACCCACCACGTAAGGCAACCTTGGGCAACAACACCAAGAACTGCTCAGACTCCTCCCTTCAAACAGCCACATTTCACTGACAGAGAGCAAAGCGACTTTGTTTTTAACTGACTAATTCACAAATATTCCAAGTTGAAGCCCATGTCAGGAAGCCCAGCACTGGGCTACCAGGGAGCCACAATTCACAGTCTCACAGCAATATAGCTGGTCTTCAAGGACAGCCTTGGAGAGGCAGGGCTCACTTCATTCCAGCAAATCCTACATGCACTTTTTCAGACAGACCCTCTGCATTACAGAAACCTACACCTTATGTCCAAATCAGACGGCAGATTCCTATAGAGAGAACCAGTGAAGACACAGTAGTCAGCCAAATCCCAACTCACTTGCATGTGAGGAGCCCGAAGGTGCCCACTCAGCCCAAGATTTCAACAGAGCTGTCAGCAAAGCCACTCCAGCAACCCTGAACCTCTAGCGACAACCCCCAAGGTATCAGCACTGCAGCCGCGGGTGGGGACACAGTGCCCACAGGGACAGCTCCATGTCATCACTGAGGTAGGACAGAAGCAACAGCTGGATCTGGTTACTCACAAGATTAAACACAAATCTGTCCTTTTCTCATCTGCAGGCAAGTATCAAGTAGCTCTAACTACAACCAGTCCTGCAACACCCACAGCCTGCCAGTAAGCACTAAAGCTCTTTATCACTTCTACAAGAATTTAACCTAAAACTTCATGGTTACAGTGCTCTGTAATTTGAAAACATAATGACCTCGGAAACGAGGCATTTAGCAGCACCATCCAGCAAAGAGTGACCGACATCCTCATCCTACACCCACGGGCTATGCTTGGCCCTCCAGCCGTGACCACACTCAGCGCTCTGGTACAGGGACAGCATTTCCTCCGGGAGGGATCAGCAAGCCACTAAGTATGCCTCTCCACACATAATTTTAAACATCCTGAAAAGCTCTGTGAGCAAAAAGAGGGGAGGACACTCCACACTCATGATCAGCTGGTGTGTCTCCTGCCAGACTGTGGACGAGTCATTTAAACTCTCCCAGCCTCCGCCCCTATACTACAAAGTGCACAGGCAGGCACAGGAGGCGCCTCCCAAGTTAGCGTGTGACCATCCAGGGAGTGAACACGCGCTCAGGCAGTTGGGCAGCACAGGAGCTAGGCAAGGCAAATAACTAATACCCAAATTCCACAACTGCACACTGCCTGAAGACAGAGGGAAACAGACCCAGGCCCAGCGAAGCTTTCTGGGGTGATGGGAGCTTCCTCCACGAAGGGGGCGGTTTCCTGGTGTGCATAAAGTGCCAGAAATCTGCTTTCTGTGAACTATTCCTCGATGAAGCCCAGGAGAGCCCGCGCTTAGTTCAAGGCGCTTCCTGCACACATCCTGCGGGCCGGCCGGGGCAGACTGGCCTGTATGAGCCTCCGGCTGCTCCAGAGAAACCAGGCTCATCCCTACGGAGGGAGTTTCCTGTCCTGGCAAAGCAGACCGGGCCTATCTGTTACATAATGCGACCCGCGCCAGTGCGGCCAGGGCTCCGAGATGGACGTGGGCCTGCGCTGCAGACCCCGTGGCCTCCCCGCCTCCCCGCCTTGCAATCTACCTGGCCCAATTCGGGTCTTCTCGGCCTCCCACCTCCTGTCCGCCCGCCTGGCCCGATCCCAGCCTCCAGATCCTGCCGGGCCCGACGTCTCCCCAAGTCTCCTACGCCTCGGCCTCCCCGCCCCCGATCCGCCCGTCCGGATCCCGGCCTCCCCGCCTCCCGATCCGCCTAGCCCGACGCCTCTCGGCCTCCTTGGTCCCGCCGGCACGACGTTTCCTGGCCTCCTCGGCCCCGGCCTGCGCCTCCCGATCCGCCCGACACACGACTCCGGCCTCAGCCTCCTCGGCCTCCACGGCTTCCGCCTCCTCTGTCTCCTGATCCGCCCGGCCCGACGTCTCCCGGCCCCCTCGGCCTTCCGACCAGCACGGCGCGACCAGGCCTCCCCGAAAATTCCGCCCGGCCGACGTCTCCGGCTTCCTGGGCCTGCGGTCCGCACGCCCACCCGGCCTCCCGGGTCCCCGCCAGCCGGCCGCGACGCCGGCCTCCCGCTTCCCGTCCTCGCCGCGGACAATGCCAGCCGCCGCAAACATGGCGCCCGCAGCTCCGCCCGAGGCGGCCGGGCGCGCTAGGCGAGGGCGCCGCGCCACTCACCTCCGGGGCGCCGCGGCCGCGGGAGCCCGGCGGGCGGGCAGGCGGGCGGGCGCGGGCCGGGCGACGCTAATGGCGCCGCGGTTGTCGCCAACGGCCGCGCAGCCGGGCCCCGCCGGCCTCGGGCGCACTCGGCGCCGGGCTCTGGGCCCGCTGGGCGCCGCGGTCGGGCGGGGTCGCGGCCCGGCTCGGCCCGCTGCAGGCCGGCTCGGGGCCCGGCCGGGGCGGCGCGGGCGCGGGCGCGGGGCTGACGGACGCCGGCTGGGCGCTGCTCGCTCCCCAGCGAAGCAAACAATGCGGCGAGCGCTCCGCCCGGCGCACTGCGTGCGCGACGCGCCCCGCCCACCGCCGCCGTGACGCGCTCGGGGGGCGGGGCCTGAGCGCGCGGGAGCGGGGCTTGTGGGCCCCGGGCGGGAGGCGAGCAGACCCCGGGAGTGTGAGGACCCAGCGGAGGGGAACCGGGAGTGTGGGGGCACGAGGGGGAAGGAGACCCCACGGGGAGGGAGACTGAGAAGTGTGGGAGCCTGAGGGAAGGGGAGAAGGACGCGAGGGGGAAGAGGACTGAGGAGCCTGAGGACTCCTAGGGAGGGGACCCCGGGAATGTGAGGACCCGAGGGGGACCTGGGAGTGTGGGAGTTCGAGGGGAAGGGGACCTGGCCGTGCCATGTGACCGGGAGCAGGGTCCCTGGAGTGAGGGTCTGGGCATGTGTGGGGACCTGGAAATGTGCGGTGACTGGGATTCAGGTGTCTGGCGGGGAGGAGTGGAGTGCTACGAATATGGGTGATCTGGAGTAGAGTGACATGTTGGAATGCGGAAGCTGAGTGGAATGGGAGCCTGAGAATATGGGGTGACTAGAAAGTGATCCCTTAGGGGGCCAGGATGGTTTTGAATGTGGGGTAGCCAGGAGGTGGTTCCTGAGGGGGCCGGGAAGGGGTCTTGAGATTGAGGATGAGCAGGAGTGAGGTGTTCTTTCCGTTGTGGGGAGGGGATTGGGTTGAAAGTGGCTCTGAGGAGTCAGAGGGATGTGAGAGGTCAGCATTACTGGAAGTGGGTCAGGCAGGGGTGGCTAAGCAGGACTGGGGACCCTGAAGAGGCCTGCAACAGGGTGGAGGACCTGGCTGGGGTAAGTAGCCACTGCATGGGTGGGGCAGGATGTTGAGAGGAAAAGGGCTGAACCAGAGGCACACGTGACAGGTGTGGAGGGCCCAGAGGGTATGTGCCCCTAGCTCAGACCTTCCTTTGTAAGCATTATACACCTTATCTGAGGGTAATTAGACTCTGACACCCACCCACCGCCCAGGATCCAATAAAGCCAACAGAGACTATAGGTCTCAAGAAAAGGACCCTGTGGACAGGAGCTCAGAGACCTACATTTTAGGCATCTGCTGGCTACTTCCACTTTGGCCTTTCGTTTAAACTAAAATTCAGTGGTTTATTGACAATTTTCATTCTAAAATTTAGTCCCAAAATGTTTTGAGACGAGGGAGATGGCTGTTTGGTTTTCTTCATGATAGTGATTGGTGCAGAAGCAATGAAAGGGCTCCTGGTGCTGTGGGAAACTCTTCTTCTAGTGTTAGGGCAGCCCCTGAGGAAGAGCAGCTGTCTACCCCAGGGTAGAGGTGGGGTCCTTTGGGCAGTGACACCTTCCTCCACGTGGGCAGAGCAAGATCACTGCTCAGGATGTGCCATCACACACCTTAGTGGGACTGGGGTGGCCTGCTCGCCCAGGTGTCCCAGGTTGGCCAGCACTCACGCCCCACTCTACCCAAAGTATAGGGTTGGGAAGTAAAGGCCTGAAGAGTGAGTACCACAGTGAAGGCCCACCCCTGGTCAATCCTGAGCAAAGACCCCATCTTGAAGCTGGGCCACTGGTGGGAACAGGCCCAGTCCTGGAGCCCTGACCACATCTGCACTAGCCCCAGGAACTGCAAGTGTCCCCTCTGCTTATCTGAGTCCAAATGCAAAAGGTCAGCTGGAAGCAGAGGGCAAACAAGCCAAGTCCACACCCTTCCTTCCTCCACCTTTGGGAATCAGATGCAAACCAACAAGCTAAAGGGTCTCTCACAAGACAATTCCAAAAGTAAGACAATGTCCTGACAAGACACAAAACCCTTGTCCACAGAAGAGAAGAGAGATGAGACAACCGTTTCTCAAAGAGTGGAAGCAATCACTGTTTAGAGGTGTGAAGAAAAAAATTCAACACAAGGTATCGCAGAATGACATTCTGGAATTCAGAATTCTGATGAAGAGTCCACCTCCAAACCCCTAAGAGAGGAGTATCTTCTTTACACAGACTATGGATGAAGGATGAATTATCAAAGTTCTAAGAAAATTAAATCTACACTAGCATTTAAGTGAGACAGCGAAATAAGATATACTTGAAGCCCATAAACATCCAAGCTTACCACAACACAGCATCACTTAAAAATTACTAGATACATGTTAGCAAAATGAAAGGTTAATCTGAGAGTGAGACATGGATGTCAGCACAGAAACCAATGTGGATTATTACGATCAGTAACCTAAGAGAAACCCCAGGATTAATTCTCCATGGCATGGTACCAGGAAATAAACATGCACTAAGTTTCTGAACTGCTTGGTTAGAGAAGTTTAGAATGTGTAGGAAAACAAGTTTAAAATACTAAAGTACCAACGTTTCTGCTAGAAAAATATAAATAGGATTTACAACTTCCGAAATAGGTGGGGAAAAAGTAAAATGAAAAATTGTCAGCACCAACAGAAAAAAGACAAAAGCCTGAAGCATGGTCAATAAAGAACATTAATGCAATGGCAAGAGTAAGTTCAAACATGAGTAATCAGAAAAATGTGGTTGAATTACATTCACTTGTAAACAAACACTGATTTTTAAAATTGGCATAGAAATACTGTTAAATACTATTACAAGACATAAGCCTGATGAGGGTCGGCTTTAGCTCAAGCGGTTACTTCCTCACGCCGGACTTTTCATCTGACATAAGCCTGATGAGTGTCTCAAATTCGTTTCCTCAAACTGTTGGTGACCCAAAGACAAATTGTTTCGTTGTGGGCCAACTATCAGCCTCTGCCCACTGCTTCAGTTTAAAGTTGTCAAGTGCTTAGAATTCATTTCTTTTCCTCAGGAAGACTTCTATTTCTTTGTGCAAACTCAGGAGTGCAATTAAAATTATACTTCATGAAAAAAAATAGTCCTGAGAAATGACACAGTGATTAAAAGTAAGATGTATGAATTCTATTTTTGTTCCCCAAAAGACATTATGAAGAGAAGGAAAAAAAAGACTAGGAAATATTTGCAACATACATAACTCCCAAATGATTGGTGTCCCCCAAAAACCTCATACACTCATAGATGTGGCTTTGAGCAGGTGATTGGACTGTAGGGCATTACAGCTGACTTGCTATTAGGAGGGACTGGTTGGAAGAGGCAGGTAGGTCACTGGGGTATGGACCAGAAAGATTTATTTTGCTCTGTCTGCTTCCTGGATGTCATGTCATAAACAGTTCTCCTCTGCCAGACTCTTCTACCATGCCACTTCTGCCTGGAGCCAGCCAAACACACAAGGAGCCAGCCAAACACACAAGGAGCCAGCCAAACACACAGGGCTGAAACGTCTAAAACATGAGCCAAGATAAGTCATTCCTCCTTTAAATTGTAGGTATCAGGTATTGTATCCCAGCAATGAGTAAAGTAACTAAAGCAGGTTTTGGTACCAGAGAAGTGGAATCTCTGCTATGATACTACCTGACCATGTGGTTCAGAAGCCTTTGGAACTAGTTCAAAGAGTTTAGAAAGGTTTGGAGATTCCAGCTGGAGAAGCAGCTTTAGAATGCTATAAGCAGGCCTTGATGTGCAGTACCAGTCAAAGCTCAAAAACTGGTAGAAATGCAGCCAGTAAAGACCAGGCTCTGGAGGTTTCAATTGGGAAAAATAACTCCATTGGCAGTGGAGCCCATGCGTGTTATGCACTGGCAAAAGATGTGTCTACATTTTGCTCATGTCCTGAAATTTTGCAGGTGACCAATCTTATGGTTGGGAGACTAATGTGGCAGAGGAAATTTCAAGGCAACCCAACATTCAGGCTGTGGCCTGAGTACTGTTAGAGGCTTTTAGCCAGCTTTATACTGAAAATCAAGAGCAAACAGCATAGCTAGATGAATTCAAAAGTGTTAAATTTGGCCAGAAAGAAAACACTGGGAAAGTTGGGGCCTGTGAAGATGGAACAGAACAGAGTTTGGTTGCTGAAAAGATTAGCATTAAAAAACCAAAGTGCACGCCTATAATCCCAGCATTTGGGAGGCTAAAGCAGGATAATTGCCATGAGTTTAAAGCCAGCCTGAACTACAGAGCGGACCCTGTCAAAAAAAAAAAAAAAAAGCCAAACCCTTTTAAAAATGGCTCAGGGGCTGAGGCTAAATCTCAGTGGTTAGAGTGCTTGCCTAGCAAGCCCGAGGCCCTGAGTTCCATCCCCCAGCACCAAAAAATAAATAAATAAATAATTTTTTTTTTTAATGGCTCAAAGGCATGTGAAGAACTGCTAGGTACCACCCTTCAAAGGCTCAAAATTGCAAAAATTGAGACTTTGCTTTGAGAAGACAGCCCCAGGGTACCACACTCAAGAATGGCTGCCTGGGAAATTTACTGCTCCGGATTTGATTCACAGTGCTGGGCCATTCAGGCATTCAGAGATCTCTACAGCCACAGTACAAGGGAGCCTGGCTGCTGCTGGTGCTGGTGGCAGATCTTGGCAGACCTTGACTTCACCCATGTGGTGCTGGTTTTACAGACATGCAGAATGTAAGAGTTGTAGAGTCATGGAGACTTCCACCCAGATTTCAGAAGAAGGCAAGCAGAGTGCCCCAGAGAGGGCAGTGCATGAAGCTGTGAGAGTGAAGCCAAAAGTGCAGTGGAGACCCCAGGAAGTTGGAGAAGCCAGGAATGTAGAACGTCTTAGGAAAGCCACAAAGTGTGAGCAAAGACAGTCCAAGAGAAAAAAGGCCTTTGGAGTTTATATTTCACTGCCACAACTTGCCCTGGGTGCTGGGCCTAGAACTACAGGATTTTTGCCCTGCTGAGTTTGGGTCTTACTTTGATCCTACTGCTTTCTATCCTCCTATTCCTCCGTTTTGGAATAGGAATGTGTATCTTGTACCATTGTATGTTAGAAGTATTCAACCTTCTTTTTTTTTTATCTTTACGGGGGCTCACAGCTAAGAGTTTGCTTTGTACCTCAGGACCTTGAACTTTCTTTGGGATGGTGGACAGGTTCCAAAGGCAGGAGTCCCAAGAGAACCAGGTGAGACTTGCATCATTTGCCATGGCCTAGCCTCAGAAGTCTCAAAGCATTGCTTCTGCCACAATGACAACCCTGTCCAGAATCAAGAGCTGGGAGGGGATGCAGGCTGCACTCCTGATGGAAGTGTGTCAGATGCACAGTTTAAGAGAAGCACTATTGTAGGGGAGAAGTTGCAGCCACTTCGGGAAAATGCAAGTCACCACAGCATGTGTTCCCACTCCTAGGTGTGGGGTTGAGGCCATGTGTATTCCTAGGTACCTTCAGTGCCTGGGTGTGTATCTGAGAAACTGGCAATTTTTCCTTAGGAAACATGTGCATAAGTGTTCAGAGCACCAGTTGTTTGTTTTTTGCAGTACTGGGAATAGTGTGCAAGGGTGCTCTACCACTGGAAGCTATGTCCCTCCAGCTCTCAGCCACCCATCTTTTTTAAAGACAGATACCATTAAGTTTCCCAAGCTGGCCTCGAACTTGTGTTCCTCCTGCTTCATGAAGCTTCCTGAATAGCTGGGATTATAGAGTGTGGCATTTTTCCCAGCTCCCACAGTTTTTTAGTAGCAAAAATACTGAGGAAAACCCGCAAATATCCACAGCCAAATGGATAAAGTGAGATATCTCCATACAATGGCATAGGATACAGCCCCAAAAGTACATGAGTCACAGCATCTGGAGCCACATGGCGACTTCAGACACAGAAGGCTGAATGGAAGAACCAAGTCACAAAAGACCATAAGGTGTGATTCTGTTTACACCTAGCCGAGAGAGCTGGGAATTGAGTAAGTATGTACAGTACACACATACACACCTGCTGTGTTCTCTCAATCCCTCACCACCCCCTACTCTGGGGATTGAACCCAGGACCTTGGGCATGTGTTATGGCTTGTATCTAGATGTACCCCCAAAACCTCATACAGTCATAAGTGGGGCTTTTCAGAGGTGGCTGGATCTAGGGTGCGTGATGCTGGGATTGATTCACAATGCAATGCTGGGTCTAGAGTTGCCCCATGCTGGGTGTGACTGCTACCTGCCCTAAGGATGGGTATCCTGGATAAGATATAAGGGACATAGAGAAAGTCACTGCTTGCTGCTTGCTTCCTCACTACTTCACTGCTTTGCTGCCTTCCTGCCTTCTGTCTGCCATGAACTATTTCTTCTCCACAGTGCCCCTCTGCCATGCCACCCTGCCTTGGAGCCAGCCCACTATGGATGGAAACGTCTACAAACCGTGAGCTAAATAAACCTTTCCTCCTTTAACTTTGGGTGTTGGATATTTTGTCTCAGCAACAAGAAAAATAGCTAAGACAGCATGCTAGGTCAGCTCTCTACCCCTGAGCTGTTTTCCTAGCCCTTCCTTAAATGTCTCTTAACAAACCTTGGGTTCATACTGATACCTCCATTTCCAATGTAACGTGGCGTTCATTCTCCCCTTCTCCTCTCCATATCGATAATGCTCTTTCCACAGCAAGAAACTCGTGTGTTCACTTAGCTCCGTGCCCCATGTCAGCCATCTCTGGGTTATACCAGGCAGAGACTTGACCACAGATGCATCACCCTGGCCCTCCACTGACACATCTGTCAAGAGCTCGGCTCTAGGGACATCACTACCTCAGAACTGTTAGCTGTGCTGATGGAAAGCACAGACCCAACAAATGGCAAGGAGCAGGGTGGCGATGGGTTTCTTCTACTGCTCTATTTTCTGGCAGGAATAAGATGAAGTCCTTTTTTCCTTTCTTCTACATCTATGCCCAACCTTTAATTTAGTAGACTATGTTTTGGGGAACAAATGAAACATTGCTTAAAAAATATTTTTCTCACTTCAGAAATCAGGAAAAACTGTTTTCATCAACCTGTTCTTTTCATGGAAATCTAGGAATGTGCATAGTTACAGTGGAAATCAGTGTTCCTTTTCAACAGGAAATAAGTGGACACATTGGCTGTCCAAGCAAGGCCTTGGGTAGATGTCATATTTGAGAGTTAATGTCATGGAGCCAGCATGACACATCACCTTGAGGGAACAGGGTGGGAGCAGCTGGGTTAAACCAGAACCCACACCGCCCTCAGACCCATACCGGTCGGGCCACTGCTCTCTGGCTAAAGGTCAGCCCTGCAAGATTCAGGGAGCAGCTTCCTGCAAGCCCGAGTGCCGCGTAGCCAGCAGGGGCCTGGAGGAGAGGGGACACAGCTGAGGGTGTGAGGAGTGAGCCAAACTGGGGGAGACTAGCAGAGCTCAGCCTCCTGGCCAGGAACAAAATCACAGAAAGGAACATCTCAGCCATAGCTGAGACTCAGTCCTGCATTCCTCACAATGACACCCCCAGTCAGAGTTGATTTTCCAGCCCTGCCTTGCGCAACAAATGCCTTAGATGAGCCGCCCAGCCAGGAGGCTGGCACAGGTTAATTACCCCCTTGCAGCCCCTGTGCAGATGAGTCAGGCAAGCATGCATGAAGGGCGGTGTTCCAAGGCCAACAAGAAACTTCTGGGACTCATTCATCACCACAAGGGAAAACTAGGAAGGAAATGTTTGCCAAACTTAAGACCAGGCACAAGGAGGTCACTGTGTCCTCTCAGTGGGACGCTCAGGCTCCTGGTCTGTGCACCTGCTTTCTGACTGTAGCCTGCTGATTTGATGTTTGATGATCCAGCAATGGTAGACTTTAACTTGGAGAACACAGATGGCTAAATAGAGTGATTCTTGTCTGAGGACAGTGCAGATGAATTCTGTCCAGTATTGAGTGGTGATAGACATTTCTGCTTGGTAAGAAAAAATTACAGTTAGAAAAGGTGGCAGGTTTGTTTTTTTTTTTTAAGGTGGCAGTTTTATGGCTTTGTAGAGCATATAGCAAAGTTGTTTTTTTTTTAATTTAAACTAGCAGGCTTACTAAAGTAAGCTTTTTTTTTCAGTTACTGAAAATACTTTCATCTCTCTAATTTTTTTTCTTCTTTCGCAATACTGAGGATTGAACCTGAGGCTTTGTGCACGCTAGGCAAGCACTCTGCCTCTGAGTTATATTCCAAGCCCATTTATTTTATTTTATTATTTTATTTCAAAGTAGGGTCTCACTAAGTTGCCCAGGCTGGCCTTGAACTTTTATGATCCTCCTGCCTCAGCCTCCAGAGTAGCTGGGATTGCAGGTGTACATGACCACGCCCGGTCCCCTGAAGTCTTTTGAACCAGCCTCACCATTCTGCTGGACTTTCTCTATTAATGATTAAATAAGCCTTTGACACATCCTCACTTTAGAGTTATACGAATCACATTTCTAACTTTTTGAAAATTATGCTGTGACAGCTCCTACAGCCTCCTCCTCAGCATGTCCTCCCGGATGTCAGTGGGCCCCCTCGACCTCACTCTGCCTGAGGCTCAGCTCCTGCCTTTGTCCCCAAGCTTCCCTGTTGTCCCATCTGCCATAAGAAGACTGTGCCTCCTGGAAGGACTTGTGGAGCCCTCAGCCACACTGCCTGTGAAGGTGCCCTTGTTTGGAAATAGTCTTTGCAAACAAAATCGAGATCAGGTCATTGGGCTGGGCCCTAATCCAGTGACTCACGTCCTTATGAAAAGAGGGAAAACAGCCCTGTGATGGCAGAGCCAGAGCCTGGAGTGACAGCCACAGGCCAAGGAGCAGAGCCTGGTGGCCTCTAGGAGCTGGAGGAGGCAGGAAGGGCGCCCCTGCAGGCTACAGAGGAAGCCAGCCCTGCCCACACCGAGTTTCAGACTTCTGGCCTCCAGAACAGGGAGACAAAAAATTCATGTTGTTTTAAGGTTTCCAGTCTGTGGTTCTTTGTCACAGCAGCATGGGACATGAATGCACCCTGCCAACTACCAGCACCTTCTTGCTTCCCGAAGGGCAGCCCCTCTGGCTTGCCTTTCACGGTGCACCCACCACCAGCCCTTCTCGCCTGGCACAGCCAGTACCCTGACCATTGAGGTTCTTCCCCCTGCCCCTGTCCATTTCTGTCCAACAATCTCATGACTCCAGGACGCCTGAGCTGAGCACCAATCTGGTGCCCCATCTCCCTCAGAGCAAAAGCCAAAGCCTCAGCTCAACACCAATGAAAGCCACACACACACACCTCAATTGAAAATGGGTAAAGGATTTGAACAGACCCTTCTTTAAGGAGGTACGAATGGCCTATAAGGTTATGAAAAGAGGCTCTATATCACCAACCACCAGGGAACCACAAGGGAAATCCGTGGTGAGACACCTACCAGGACGGGGACATGGGAACACAGGCACCTGCATCCACGGCTGCTTTTGAAAATGGCAGGTACTTCTCAAAACACTGTACATGGGAGTTCGCACAGGATGCAGTACTTGCCCTCCTACGTCCATGCCCAAAAGAGGTGGAAACATATGTCTTGCATGATGTGAGCATGGGAGCATCCATACATGCATTATTCACAAATGCGAAACCACAAGGATAATGTCAAGCATAGTGTGTCCATAGACGGAGTGTGAGGTGACGGAATGGATGGGGCTGGGGCGCATACTGCACCAGGGAGGTCCTCGAAGACCTTGCGCTCAGTGAGAGGAACCAGACACAGAAGGCCACACTTACGATTCTGCCTGCCGGGAGCATTCAGGGGACAAGTCCGTGAAGGCAGAGGGTAGGCGAGCTGGAGTGGGGAAGAAGATTGTGGGCATGCAGCTTATCCTGCGGTGACCACGCAGCCGTCAGGATTGTGGAGCGGGCTCACCGAAGCCACCAAGCCAACATGCCACGGGAGTGCGCTATCATATGTGAGCTAAGCTGCTTTAAAGATACTTTGAATAAATAATTACATCAATAAAAATTAAGAGTAAAACAGAGACTTTGACTTCAGGAGTAGATGATGTGGATGGATCTCTCCTTGCTTCTCCAGTTAAATACAACTTTTAAATGACACAGCAGACAATTGCAGGACTCCAAGCAGAGGGAGGAAAGAAGCAGGCCAGCCAGGGACCAAGGACTGGGCGAACCCTGAGTCACCACCCTGCCCAGCAGTCAGGGCCGTGAACTCCAGCGCTCATGACCCTCCACTGGCAGCCGAAGGTGGCCAGGCCTGGCATCTCCCTGGCCTCCCACCCAGTGCCCTGCTGCTGGGAAGTCAGCAGAGATGGTCAGGAGCCTGCAGGTTCCCGGGTCTACGCATGGGCCTGGCCTCTCCCCTCCCCACCCAGCCACAACGGGCAGCCCTAGAAACACCTCTGTCCTCTTCAAGCCATGGAATCAAGTGGATGCCTCTGTGGCACCAAATAAGTAGAGCAGAGCGGGAAAAGAAAGGTTCTGAAAACTGGGTCAGCATCAGACCACAGCTTAGAGTGGACCAGGCTGCACTGTGCTTACCAGTGCGTCCCAGCCAGACACCAGGGAGTTCTGAGGCTCCTAAAACAGTGTTCAGGCTCTCCAGGCTGCCATTAGAAGATGACTTGTCATATCAGGGACCAGGGAACCCCTAACTCCAACGAGGAAAGATAATCAACAGATGCCAATGTTGACAATTCAGTTGTTAGAATTGTGGAGAAGGATTGTAGAGCAGACATCACAAAAATGCTTCAACAAGCAGTTACAATCTTGAAACATGAAAAAATAGAAAACCTTACCAAAACCATACCAAACAAAACAAAACCAAAAAACAAAACCAAAGCAGACCAAAAATCCAGATGGTTGTTTGTTTGTTTAAGAAGCAAATGGAATTCATAGAACTAAAATAAATCAGCACCCTGGGAAGCTGAGGCAGGAAGCTCCCAAGTTCAAGCATCTGGACAATTTAGTAACTTAGCAAGATTCTGTCTCAAAATAAAAAACATTATAAAGGACTGAGACGCAGCTCAATACAAAGGCCCTAGGTTTCATCCCCAGTACCAGAAAAGAAAAAAGATAAAAGAACAAGGCATAGAAAGTTTTTAAATGAATTCAATTAAAACAAAAAATACAACATATAGAAAATTCTGAGAAATGGCTAAAGCAGTGTTGATAGAGAAATCGAGGGGATAAAAATGGCAGAGTAGAGACCAGCAGCAAAACACAGCCTCTCAGGGGCCTGGAATCAACCTGGTGAAGACAAAAAGATGTGGATCTCTGGGAATCTGGAGGGAGCTGACAGGAGAACTAGAAACCACAGAGGAGCTGAAGACACGGAGCATAATGCAGAGAAAAGGACAAAGTCACCTTGGAAGCTGAGCCCAGTTCCCAGGGAGGAGACCTGACTCTGCTAACACGGTATGAGCCAGAGAGGGTCAGCAGCTCCCTGGAGACACAATGGGCCCAGCCAGCAACACCAGCCCCAAGAAGAGTCCACAGCTTGAACTGCAAAGACAGCCTCGGTCTCACTGTGAAAGTGACTCCTACACACAGCACGCCGGAGTTGCAGGGGAGCCCAGTGCAGCACCTGCCATCTTGGAGCATGCTTAATCAGAAGGCATTTTGGGAAGAGATTAAAGGTTTAATACTGAGCTACAGGACAACTCCACTTCAGGGTTTCTGGGCTCTCCCTACCACAGTGACTGAGTGGGAGGCGGCTACAAGAGACAGTTGCAGAGAGGGTCCAGGTTAGACATAGACCCCTGAGATGTTTAAGCTTAGACTGGGAAGGACACAAGGGTCCTGCTGTCCAAGTTGAGAAGCCAGGATGGTCGTGTGTGACCTTCAGAGAGGGCCGAGTCTAAGTGATGGCATTACGTCAGGCTGCTTGCCCCCCACCTCCCCTACTGCCCACATCCAACACAGAGCTCAGTGGTCTGTTTGCTTTCCCCACCTGCCAGTGTGAAGGGGTCACACCTCCGCTAAGACTGTCACCACAGACTGGGATACAGAGGCAGAGGGGATTCTGGGGCTGGGGCACCTCACAAACCCACAGACTGTAAGCTAGGCGTTGAAAGCCATGACTAGGGCCACACAGCGGGACATGGAAGCTGGGAGTGGCTGGAGTGAATACTGCCCTTGGGTGGACACCACTGACTGAGCACACTCAGCAGGAAAAGTGGGCAGGATTCAGGATTCACACCCAAAAATGTAAGTGTGGAAAGAAAACAGCTCTTAGCAGTCATTTGCTGTCCCACACCCGTATCTGGGGGAGTCCAGTACTGCAAGCCCTGGAAAGAAACTACTCATTCAAAAACACAGAGGAATTATTTTTACCTCATTTCTCTTTGTTTTGGTTGCTTTTTGAGGTTTTGGGGTTTTCCTTTTATTTCTTCTTTCATTTTTCCTTCTTCTTTTATCTTTTTTCTTTATTTGCTCTCTGCATTTTTATTTTCTTCATTATCTTGTTTGTTCTTTTCTGGTTTGTTTTTGGTTTTGTTTTTACTTTTGAGATAGGATCTCTCTGTGTATTCCAGGCTCGCCTTGAACTCACTATATAGACTAGGTTGGCCTCAAACTTGCAGCAGTCTTCTTGCCTCAGTCTCCCAAGTGCTGGAATTAGAGACATGTGCCACCACACCTGGTTTTTTGTTATTTTTATCTAATTATATTAATTTTCTTTCATTCTTTAATAGGATTCTTTATCTTGCTTTTCTCACCTCCTTCACATACTCCTTTATTTTTTAAATTTTATTCTTTCATTTCCCCTTTCCTACCCCCTTCATCATTACTAGTATTACCATTAATCTTTATTAATTGTTAGATATTTAGTTGACTATATGCTATTACTGAATTATTTTCTATTGTTAATGGTGGTATAGTTGTTGCATTTAGTAGATATTCACTGTATGTCAATATTTTGTTTGTTTTTGTGTCTAAAATTACAGATTTCTCTTCAATGATGAAGAGTGGTACAGTGGTAACTTTTATTGGTTCTCAGGGTATGTTAGTATCAAGTTGTCTTTGACTCTATCATTGTTCCTGATTTTGTTACTATTGGGAGGGTGGCATAGTTGTTGCTATTAATTGGTTTTTAGTGTATGCCAATGTCTGGTTTGCCTTGGTGTGATGAACAATACTGCAGGTCATTTCCAGAGAACTGGGTCCTGGGCTAATTACATTACACCCTTCCCCCTCTAAATTTATGGAGGTAGTCAGATCTTGGGACAGAGGTAAAGGACTATAGTTAACCGCATCACTGGAAAGCAGACATGAACTAATGGGATCTCCATACTAGCAATGAAGTCTTTGCAATGTAATTGACCCATAATGCTTGGCACATCCTCACGTACGTGTGCGCGCACACACACCCACACGCATGCATGCATACACATATACACACAACAATTAAAAGGTGAGAAACTAAAGCAATGAAGCGCCTCCCAAAACTCCCAACTCCCCCAAAGCTGATCTATGAAGAATTTATAGGGAGAAAATAAAAAACCAAAGAGCTAAATTATACGAAATGATAAAAGATCAAGCCAGGCCAGGTGTGGTGGTGCACACCTGTAATCCCAGCACTCAGGAGGCTGAGGCAGGAGGATCACAGCAAGTCTGAGGCCAGCCTGGACTACATAGTGAGCTCAAGGGCAGCCTGAACTTCATGTTTAGACCCTATCAAAACAAACAAACAAACAAAACAGAAACAAACAGATCAAGCGAGGTGTGGTGGCGCACACCTATAATCCCAGCACTTGGGAAGTGGAGGCAGGAGGATTGCCAGGAATTCCTAGACAGCCTGGGCTACGTAGTGAGTTTAAATCCAGCCTGAACTGCACAGCAAGACGCTGTCTCTAAAAACCAACCCCTCCAAAAAAAGACCAGTAAGGTACTCAGTGAGCTCGAAGATAACATAACTAAACAGATAATGGCCTTAATAAAAAAAAATCATCAGTAAGATTACAGAAGACACTAATAAAAAGCTAGCTGAGCTAAACAAAACAATTCAAAACATGAATAACCAATTTTTTGGTAAATACGAAAAGATATTAAACAGAAATCCAGGAGATTAAAAAAATTCTATTAAAAATGTGGGCAGCATGCCTGGCACAGTGGCATAAACCTGTAATCTCAGCACTTGGGAGGCTGAGGCAGGGGGATCACTGTGAGTTCAAAGCCAGCCTGGGCTACATAGTGAGTTCAAGTTCAGCCTGAATTGCATAGTGAGACTCTGTCTTAAAAAAAGAAAAAGAAAATATGGATAGCAGAAGTGACTGGTGTGAGGACAGAGCATCAGAACTAGAAGACAGGGCTGATGAAGGTGCCTGTATATTGAGGGATACCTTAAAAGCCAGAGAACATGCAAAATGGATCAAACAGCTACTAGATGATGGAAAGAAGACTATATAAGATTAATTGGGATTAGTAAAAAATCAAAAGACAGAACAGAAATAATAGCAAAAGACTTTCTAAAAATGGGAAAAGAATTTAACATACAGGTAAGAGAGGCATATACAACCCCAAACAGCCACAACTAGAAAAGAGCCTCTCCACGACACATCACAGTCAAATCCCAGAAGTCCAACACAAGGGTAGAATCTTAAAAGCTGCTAGAGAAAAGCAACAGATCACATACCAAAGTAAAACCACAAAAATTACATCAAAGTGAATGGTCTCAATTCCCCAATCAAAAGACACAGTTTAGAGTCAGGCGTGGTGGCACACATCTATAATCCCAGCACTTGGGAGGCTGAGACAGGAGGATCGCCATGAGTTCAAGGCCAGCCTGAGCTACATGGTGAGACCCTGTCTCAAAAAAAAAAAAGAGACCCAACTTGACAGATTAGATCAAAAAACAAAACCCAGCAGTATGCTGTATATAATAAACATATTTAAACAAAAAATAAATTCATAAACTAAAAATTAATGATGGAAAACAGTATTCCATGCAGTGGGAACCCCAAAGCAAGCACAATAGCCATCCTATTTTCAGACAAAATGAATTGAAGCCAAAACTAATCAGAAGAGGCAAAGAAGGGCACTTACACATTGGTTAAGGGAATGATTCAACACCAAACACTGGGATACCAACTTCACAAAAGAAACGCTACTGGACATAAAAGATCAGGTAAACATCAACACAATTATAATGAAGGACCTCAATACACAACTATCACAAGTAGATCAACTAGACAAAAAAATCAACAAAGAAATATTAGAGTCGAACCACAACTTTGAACAAATAGAATTGACAGATATCTCCAGAGAGGTCTCCCAACAACAGAATACACATTCTTCTCAGCAGCACATGGAACTTCCTCCAAGTTAGACCACACACTAGCCCACAAAGCACGCTTAAATAAATACAAAAGAATCAAAATCTTTCCATGCATACTATCAGATCATAGCACAATGAAACTAGAAACCCATGGCAAAAGAAACCACAGAAATTATGGAAATGCATAGATAGTAAACACTACACTCTTGGATAATCAGTGGGTCAGAGAAGAAATCAAGGAAGAAATTAGACAGTGGCTAGGTTCTAACAATACTGCCAGTACAACATACTAGAACATATGGGGACACAATGAAAGCAGTCCTAAGAGGGAAGTGTATGAAAACACGAACAGCATTCCTCACAGAACTACAGAAAAGAATCCTAAAATTCATGTGGAACCAGAAGAGACCCAGAATAGCAACAGCGACAAGAGCAAAGCAGGAGACACCACAACCCAGATTCAAGTTATGTTACAAATCTACCGTGAGAAACACAGCTTGGTACTGGCACAAAAACAGACGTGGATTAATGGGATGAAACAGAGGATGTAGAAATATCCCCAGGCACATTCAGTCATCTGATCTCTGACAAGAGGGCCAAAAACACACGCTAAAGGAAAAGTAGTCTCTGGCAAATGGTGCTGGGGAAACTGGCTCTCCATGTGCAGATTGAATCTAGATTATATCTCTCACTATGTCATAAACTACAATCAAAATGGATCAAATACACAAACAATAAAACAGAAACAATCTGCTGGACTGCAAAACAGGCAAAACTCTTGAAGTCTTAGGCATAGGCAAGGACTTCTGAACAAAATCCCAATGGCACAAGAAATAATGCTGAGAAATGAGCACAGTAAAGGAGCAACCAACAGTGAAGAGACAACTTCCAGGATGGGAAAATTTTTGCCAAGTATTCCTCAGACAGAGGACTTAGAATATATAAAGAACTCAATAAAACTGCCCCCTAAAATAAAAGACCCAATCAAAACACGGGCAACTGAAAAGAACAGACACTTCTTATAAGAAAAAGTACAAATGGCCAATACATACATGAAAAAATTTTCAACATCCCTAGCCATTAGAGAAATGCAAATTAAAACACGGAGATTCTATCTTACACCAGAACAAATGACTATCATCAAGATATCAAATAACACCAGGCATGGTGGTGCACCCCTGTAATCCCAGCACTTGGGAGGCTGAGGCAAGAGGATCCCTGCAAGTTTGAGGCCAGCCTGGGCTACATAGCGAGTTCAAGGCTGGCCTTCACTACATTGCAAGACCCTGTCTCAAAAAAAAATAAAAAATCAATCAATTAACAACAAACATCGGTGAGGCTGTGGAGGAAAAGAACACTTCTACATTGTTAGTGGGGAGGTAAACTAGTACAACCACTAGGCAAATTGCAAATTAGTATGGAGGTTCCTCAAAAAACTAAATATAGATATCCCATTTGACTCAGCTATTCCCCTTCTAGTTATTTTACCAAGAGTGAAAGACATCATATTACAGAGATATATGCATACTTATGTTTATAACAGCAGAACTAACTCATAATAGCTAAATCTTGAAAGTGGTCTATATGTCCATCAACAGATGAATGGGTAAAGAAAATGTGGCATTTATACACAATGGAATATTACTCTGCTATAAATAAGGATAAACTTAAGTAATTTGTAGGAAAATGGATGCACTTTGAGACCATAATGTTAAGTGAAATAAATCATACTTGCAAGCTTAAATATTACATGTTTTCTCTTATATAGAGAAACCCAAAGTATAAATAAATTAAAGTGCAAAATACAAAATAGATAATAGGAAACAGGGAGACAGATCTTTTGCAAATGAGAAGGGGACCAAGAGATGGAGAGAGGAGGGAGGGGGAAGGAGACATAAAATGAATTCAGATGTAATATGTACATGCACCAGCTCCCCACAAGGAATATGATCACCGTGTACAACAAACACGTACTAATGAAGATAAGTTGTGGGGGGTGCTGGGAATCAAACTCAGGGCCCTCCTCTTGCTAGTCAAGTGCTCTCCACTGAGCTAAATCCCCAACCCCTAAGATAAATTTTTAAAAAGAGAAAAATCTATAGTATTAAATGCATAGCTTAAAAGAGAGGAAATGTCACAAAGCAGTAATCTGGCTCCCATTTTAAGAACCTAGAAAAAAATGTGACCCAAATTAAACCTCTCCTCCCTTAAAGTACTAAAAATAGAAGGGCAAAATGAACCCAAACAAACAGAAGGAAGGAAATAGTACAGGTGAGAGCAAAAACTGATGGAAATGAAAACAGAAAAATAAAGAAAAATCAATGAAACAAAGAGCTAGTTCCTCAAATAGATCACTAAAAGGGAGAGACTTCAGGTAAAATTGATAGGGAAAACAGAGAGAGAAGACAAAGTATAGTGCCTCTGTCAGGAATGAAGCAGGAGACACCACTCCAGATCGTACAGACATCGAAAGGATGAGAAAAGAACTGTGACAGCTGACTGTAGATACCAACTTGTCTGGGTCCTGGTACTCAGATATTTGGTCAAACATTATTCTGGATGTTTCTGTGAGAGTTTCTGGATGAGATTTACACTTAACTTCATAGACTTTGAGCCAGGCAGATTGCCTTCCCTAATTGAAGGCCTGACTAGAACAAAATGCAGACTTTCCTGTTGCAAGAGGGGTTCTCCAGCAGACTGCACTGGAACTTCATCCGTAACGTCAAACCTTCCTGGTTCTACATCAGACGGCCTTTGGATTAGAACTCCAACTCTTTCCTGAGTCTCCAGCCTCATGGCCTCCCCCATCATATTGTGGTCTCACCAAGTCTCTATAATTGCACAGGTCAATTTCTTAAAATAAATCTCTCTAGCTGGAGGTGTAGCTCAGTGGTAGAGTGCATATTTAGCATGTACAAGGCCCTGAGCTCAATTGTAGTACCAAAATAAAACCTTTCTCTCCTTGTTTCTCTACAGAATTATAAAGACATATCCATACATACCCACCCATACATACATAAAGAGCTATATACATACACAGCTACATAGACATATACATATATACCTATCCATACATATATACATACATAAAGAGCTGTATACGTACATACAGAGTTATGTAGACATATACATATATACCCACACATACATATAGGGCTATATACATACATATAGAGCTATATGGACATATACCTATACATACATACATACATATATATACATATTGGTTTGTATTGGTTCTGTTTCTCTGAAGAACTATGACACATGAAAAATGAAAGAGAGGGACAAACAGGGAGGGAAGGAGAGAGAGACAGAGAATATGATCAAAATCAGGAATAAAACAATATTGCTACAGGCCATACAGACACAAATAATAAGGTAATACAATGGACATCTCTACACATATAAACTTTACAACTTAGAAGAAATGAATCAATTCCTCAAAAAAACACAAATTACCATAACATCAAAAATAAAACAGATAGCCAGATGTGGTGGCACACGCTGTAATTCCAGCACTTGGGAGGCTGAGGCAGGAGGATCACTCCAAGTTCGAGGCCAGCATGGGCTACATATTGAGTTCAAGGTCAGTCTGAATTAGAGTGAGACCCTGTCTCAAAAATCCTAAAATAAAATAAAATAAAATAGATAATTTAGGGAAATATATAACTATAAGGAAATTAAATTCATAAATTTAAGGAAAAAAAGAAAAGAAGGTAGGAAGGAAAGAAGGAAGGGGAGAAGGAAGGAAAGAAAGGCCTCAGGCATGGATTGCTTCATTGAAGACTTTTTTGAAATGTTTAGATAAGAATTAATATTTCTACAAAAAGCCCTTCAAGAAACTAACATATCCCAATTCATTTAATGAAGCTAATATCCCAGTACTAAAACCAAATAAAAATAGTACCAAAAGCTAAAACTACAAACCAATACCACTAATGAATATAGACACAGAAACCCTTTAAAAGTATCAGTAAACACTTGCAAGCACAAGGGCCCGAGTTGGAGCCCCAGCACCAAAAAAAAAAAAAAAAAAAAAAAAAAAAAAAAAAAAAATCAGTAAACAGGCTGGTCATGGTGGCACACACCTGTAATCCCAGCACTCTGGAAACTGAGGCAGAAGGATCGCCATGAGTTCGAGGCCAGCCTGAGCTACATAGCGAGACCTTGTCTCAAAAACCAAAAAGAAAAAAAAATTAATAAACATATTTAAACATTATATAAGAAAGATTGTACCAAATGAGTTTTTTTTTCCTAAAGCTGTATGTAAGGCTAGTTCAATAATTAGACATGAATTAATGTAATCAACCATTTTAACAGTCTAACATAGAAAAATCATATGATCATAAAAACTGATGCAGAAAAGACATCTGACAAAGTCAATACCATTTATGATGAAAACTCTGAGAAAAGTAAAACCAGAGACTTATTTCAACTTGATGAAGAGTATCTACAGATAACCTACACCAAACACTGTATTTAATGGTGAAAGTTGGGTGTGGCAGTGCACATCTGCTGTAATCCCAGCACTCTGGCAGGCTAAGGCAGGAGGGTCACAAGTTCGAGCTCAGCCTGGACAATTTAGTAATCTAGCAAGACCCTATCTCAAAATAAGAAATAAAAGAGGGGCTGGGGACATAGCTCAGTGCAAAGGCCCTGGGTTCAATTCCCATGTTATGGTTCAGATCTAAAATGTCCCCCATCCCAGCACTCAGGAGGCTGAGGCAGGAGGATTGCTGTGAGCTCAAGGACAGCTTGGACTACATAGTGAGTTCAAGGCCAGCCTGAACTACATAGCAAGACCTTGTCTCAAAAAACAAACAAACAAAAAATCTCCCTAAATTTTCATGCAAACACAGGCAGTGCTTTTGGAAGATGATTGAATCACAGGGGTACTAAATGTGCTGTTGGGAGGAGGGGGTCTGATCAGAAGAGACAAGTCACTGGAGTGTTACCTGGAAGGGTGTATTCTTGTCCCTGGCTCTGCCCCGCCCTCTCTGCTTCCTGGCTACCATGAGGTGTACAGGTCCTTCCATCATTCAGTTCCTGCCTTAGAAACAGCCTACCATGGACTGATCCCTCTGAAGATGGGAGCCACAAAATAAACCTCTCCTTCTTTGCATTTTGGATATTGACTATTTTGTCTCTGTGAGGGGAATGTGAATAATACATCCCAGTACCACACACGCAACCACATGCACACATGACCCTCTGTGTTTCAGCCCCAGCATCATAAAAAAAAAAAGGAAAAAGAAAAGACAAGTTACGGACCAGGAGAAAATATTTACACATCACCCGAGAAAACACTGGTATACAGGATATATAAAAACTCCTCAAAACTCAATGCTAAAAAAAAGTTCAATTTTTAAAAGGGCAAAAGATGGAGACATTTCAGTGAAGAGCATGTGCAGAACAGGCACTTCCCAAGACATTCAGCATTGTCGGTGTGAGAGAAATGCAGACTGAAAGCACAAGGTAGCACACCTATTAAAATAAGTGTCATGGTTTACATCTGGATGTTCCCCCAAAGCCTCGTGCACATGGCCATGCTTTGGGAAGGCAACTGGATCATGGGTGCATAATACTCATCAGTGGATTAGTCTACTGATGAGTTTGTAGCTAAATGTGATGTAGGGAAGTGAAGCCTGGTGGGAAGAGCTGGGTCTGTGGTGCAGCCCGGAAGGGCATATGTCCCTCCTCCTCCCTTGATCCCTCTCTGCTTTGTGCCTGCCCTGCCGTGAGCTGCTTCTCCTCTGCCAGGTCCCTCTGCTGTGCTGCCCTGCCTTGGAGCCATCCAACTGTGCAGTGGAACCTCTAGGAATAATGAGCCGAATAAACCTCTCCTCTTTAAATTGTGGGTGTCTGGTATTTTGTCCCACCGACAAAAAAACTAAAGGCAACGACTAATATAAAATTATATGCCAACAACGCTAATGCTCGCAAAGATGTGGAGAAGCTGAACACTCACACATCACTGGTGAGAGTGCAAAATGTTAGGGCCACCTTGGGAAATGGCTTGGCACTTTCTTCAAAAACTGAACATGCATCTACCTTATGACCAGCATTTATCCCAGAGAAGCAAAGTATTTTGTTCCCATCAAAATCTGTATAGGAATGTTGACAGAGCAAAACCAGAACCAGCCCAAATGTCATTTGACAGGTGAATGACTGAGCAAACTGTGGTACATGCCATGGAATCCTATACAGCAGTAAAAAGGGACAAACCTGCTACAGGCAACGACCTGGATAAGTCTCCAGGGAATTATTATATTATACTGAGCGAAAACAGTTAATCCTTAATGTCTACTTAGTATGTGATCCCACATAATGTTTTTAAATGACAGTTTCAGAAGTGGAGGGCAGATTAGGAGAAGCCATGGTTCATGACAGAGTAGGGGACAGGAGGGAGGCGACGTGGCTGCAAAAGGACAATGCGAGCCATCCTGGTGGCAGAGGAACACCTCAGCACCTGGACCTGCCTGGGTGACAAATGTACAGAATTTAACACACATCAACAAACACAGTGGAGACTGGGGGATTTAAAGGAGGATCGGGACTTGTACTGATACCACATTTGTGATATTTGCTATAGTTTTGTGAAATGTTACAGTGCGGAAAAATTGAGCAAAGCATACAGGAGATCTCTCACGTGAGATCATATAATAGTTCAACAAAATTTAATTTGCAATTTTGAGGGGTTTTGTTTGTTTCTGAGACAGGGTCTTGCCGTGTAGTTCAGGGTGGCCTTGAGCTCTCAGCAATCTTTCTGCCTCAGCCTCCCAAGTGCTGGGATTACAGGTGCGGGCCACCACACCCAGCTTAATTTTCACTTGTAAAATTTCCATTTAAGAGCTGTCCACTGGTACAAGGCAGGTAGCATCAGACCCCCACAGGGAAGTCCCCAGGCCTGACCCTGCTTCGGCCTCTGGGTTCAAGTCCAGACCTCTGGAACAGAATTCTGACTTTGGAGGGGACAGGCCATGGGTTCCCAGGACCCCCGACTTAGGTTAGGTAATTTTCTGAAATGGCCACAGAAGTCAGGAAAACACATTTGCCATTTTATTCTAAGAGATATGATAAAGAAAATAATAAGCTGGAGATTGAAGCAGGAGGACCACAAATTCAAGGGCAGTCTGGGCAATTTGGCAGGATCCTGTCTCACAATGAAAAGGAAAAAAATAAATAAAAAGAACACACATGAGCAGCTGGATGAAGCACACAAGGGGTCCTGAGCAGGAGTTGGGGTGCACGGGTCTCCTCCCACGTGGTCGTTTTCATCAACCCAGAAGCTTCCCAACCCCAGCTTTTAGGAATATTTCTTTATTTTAGTTCTGAGGATCCAACCTAGGACCTCACACGTGCTAAACACATGCTGTAGCACTGAGTCACACCCCCAGCCCTAGAGACTTTTTAAAAACTCGTACTTATTCTTAACTGGTACGAGGTAACTGTACCTTAAGGAGTGCAGTGCTGCACTTGGAGTCGTGTGTGTAATGTGTAATGATCAGATCAGGGTCACTGGCAGATCCTTCGCCTCAGACAGTCCTCTCATCTTCGTATTGGGAACATTCAAAATCGTTCCTACCACGCTGACCCAGCGGCTCCCCTGGCCTGGTCAGCTGTCCTCTCTCTGTCCCCCATCCCCCCAGCCTCTGTGACCCTGTCCCGTTCTTTCTCCTGTAAAATCAGCTGCGTACTTTCCACAGTATTCAGGGATCTTCACAGTAGCTGTGCCTTGTAGGCAGGACCGATATCAGCAGTCTCGGCCTGTCTCCCCTTCCAACGTGGGGCATCCCAGGCTACCATGTAGCTTGGTCTTTAGGTGACCAGCTCACCCTGAGGCCACCAAGCAGCCCACCCAGAGCTGCCTCGTTGGAACCCAAGATGCAGCCATCACTCAGGAAGTTCCGGGGGGTTTAGTAGCTTATGTGGGATACTCCTGCCATCTGGTTGCTGGAGCAATCGGAGCCCTGTGTTAGGAACAGACACAGATTTCTCCTTATGCCACACTCCTATGGAGGACCCTCTGTCCCCATGCACTAGGCCCAACCCCACGAACAAACATACAAGGACCTTGGCAGGAGATACACCCATATCGAAAGTTACTCTCCAGGGGCTGTGAACAGAGAGAGCTTTCACTTTTTAAAAACTACTTTTACTGTTGACTGGACCATCTAATGAGTAATAGAGTTCCTGTTATGATTAGGGCTGTCAGCTAAAATGCAGCATAACCAATTACATTTTAATTTCAGATAAACAGCAAATAATTTTTGGTATATGTATGTCAAATGCAATATCTGTCTATCTGCGAAATCTAGAATGCACGTTCACCGTCTGTGCCCTCGGCTCCCACCTGGAAACCACTCTGTCACCAGGCAGCCTTGCTCTTCCCCTGGAACCAGTGGCCACCAAAATCTGAGACCCTGAACTGAGTCCAGGGACCCTGGACAAACGCACGTGCTCCCTTCTGGCTATACTGCCTTTGTCCCAGCCCTATGGCTATTCCACCAATCAAGGAGCCCTGTCCAGAACTTTCTCTTGGAGCCACAGCATGGGTGCAAGACCCCCAGTGACCCCAGCTCTGCCCTTGGGGGAGTGTGACCAAGGTGAATCCCTCTCATCTGCCATGGGGCTTGGGGGACACGGGTGAGCAGGCAGTGCAGGTGCTCCGGGCCAGTGGAGCCCTCAGCAAGCACAGCAGCCTTGCCTTCTGAGGACCCACTCGAGCTGTTTGGGGTCCTTAGCTCGACTGCGACGGGGCCACAGCCTCCTGTTTCACATGCCAGGCATTCAGTCACCTAGACTGAAGAATGTAGGGTAGGCTGGGCCCCGGGCCCCCAGCAGGAAACCATGGGGCTCCGCCTGCCGGTCCCCACATCCCCTCCTGCCAGTGCACCCGTAGGAGATTTACTGAGGCACAGGCCCTTCAGGCCTGGCTCTGAGGACCGGGACACAGAAAGGTCCCAGCAGCCCCAGCGACCAGTGGTCACCAGTTAAGGGACCAGGTTGCCTCAACATGTAATACCCTCAGCCCTAAGCCCCGACTGGGCTTATAACCCTAATTCACAGCACAGGAGCTGGTCCAAAGTCATGAGATGGGAACTCCGGTCTGTGACCCTCCTAGGGCACAGTCTGCCATGCACAGAGCAGTACCCCGCTTTAAGGGTGCCGCAGGTCCAAGGGCAGGGTGCCTGGCATTCTTTGTTCCCATATTGACCAACTAACTGCCCACCACACAGGCCACCCAGTACCCTTCTGGCGCCTCCCTGCCTGGCTGAAGATCAGTTGAGTGCCTCAGCTGTCAGAGAGGCCAAAGGGACCCTAACCCTAACCCTAACCGGCCTGTGCTGCGTCCAGGCTCCGTGATGTGCACGCCCTCTCTTGTTCCTAAGAGCCTGTTTAGGAGTAGGTCAGAGGGTCACCTTGCATACAAGGTGGACCTGCCGGCTGCAGGTGCAGGGACTCCGTCCACCTGCCTCGCGAGTCCCTCTCCAGCTCCAGGAAGCTCCTGTTCCCCACCCAGCTCTTCTGGGCACGTCAGCAACCTGAGGTGGCGAACTGGGGGATGAAGAAAAGTGGAGAGCTTTCTGCACAGGTTGGTGAGGGAGTAGCCTCCCGAAAGCAGTGCCATCTGTTCAAAGATCTCAAGAGGACATGAGAGAGGCGGACACCTGGGGAGGAGCGGGTCAGGCAGGCAGCCTAGGGCAAAGGCTCCGAGGTGGGGCGCCAAGGGGGATGGGGAGGCTCGGCCCCTCCCGAGAGCTCCGCTTGGCTCTGGAGGAAACCGGCCCCGCCGCCGCCCGGCTTGGCCCGCTAGCCCAGCCCAGATCAACGGAAGAGGGGCCGCAACAGTGCTTCTCAAGCGTCCTCGTCTCGAGAGGGACGTCGCTTACTTTTATTTAAAATAGAGAGCCCGCACTCTGCGCGGCCGTACACAAGCAGGCAGCAGGTTGGATCCGTCCCGCGCATGGCCGGGGACCTGCAAACGTGGACAACGCCGCCGTCTCCACCGAGTCGGGGAGCCCCGAGCCCCGCCCGCCTGCTCAGCACTCGGGCCACCCGGAAGCCCCGCGGGCAGCCCTGGATGGGCCGAACTGCCCCAACTACCGGGCCCCGCGAAGAAACCGCGGGGGCCACGTCCGGCCTAGCCAGCCACCGCCGCCACTGCGCTTGCGCGATCGTCCGGCAGGGGCAGGGCGGGCACGCGGGACTGCGCCGGCGTGCTCCGTTCGGCCCCGCCCCGTCAGCCGCGCCGCAGCCTCTGGAGTCGCGGGCCGCTCCAGACTGCGGGCGGGGCGGGCGCGGGGGGGACTGCGCCTGCGCGCTTCGGCCCCGCCCCGGCCCCGCCCCCGCGCCGCGCGGGGCCCTGGGAGGGGCGCAGCGTCCGGCGGCGTCGCGGGCGGCGGGGCCGGGGCGGCGGGAGGGGCGGCGGGGGCAGACAAAGCAGCTAATGAATGGGCGCTCCCGCCGCGCCGTGCGCCGTGGAGCCCGCGGGTCGAGCCGCGCCGAGCCGAGCCGGCGCCGCAGGTGAGTGCGCGCGACGCCTCCGCCCCCGCGCCCGCCGCCGGTGCGCGCCGCGCGGCCGGGCCGCGCCATTGTCCGCGGGCCCGAGCCTCCCGCCCCGCCCGGGCGCCCCGTGCTGACAGCTGCCGCGCGGCCGCCCGCCCATTGTCCCTCCCGTGCCACCCGTCCGACACCCGCGCCGTCCCATGCGCGTGGAAGGGGAAGTCGCGCCCGCCGAAGTTGGCGCTGGTCAGATTAAGTCACGGCCCGCGGAAATCCACTTAGGGCTCCGGAGGAGGCCGGGGCGAGGGCAGCCCTGCGACTTGGTACAAAGAAGCGTGAGCTTGCCGTGCCTTCTCGGTGTCATCGTGGGGATGCGCTCCGGGGACCCGGAAGGGTTCGGCCGGGGTTTTTAAGGAGCGCGGCGAATAAGCCAAGCCTCGGCCGCGCGTTAATTCCGATTACTACAGTCATCGTGGAGAGCAAACTTCAGGCGCTTGCCTCGGCGCCCTGAGCATTTCCAGTGGGCTGTCCGGAGGATGCTCACTTCCTGAGTCCTCCAAAGGATGGTTATCCGCTCCCCAGGGCCTGCTTTTTCTCAAGAGGTCTAGTGCACGTTAAGAGAATTCTGTGAACCTTCAGAAAGTTTCAACATTTGTCTTAGCCACAGGACTCAGTTAATCTACGTTGAAAGAAAGAAAGCTTTAAGACTGGCGCGTTGACAGGTGGCGGTTTTTTGGTGCACACCCCCCCACACACACACACGCACAGGTTCCCTAACACGTTGGAGAAAGGTTTTAGGTAGATTCTGAGACTGACTTACACGTATGTGCAAGGGAGCTGATATGCAGTGTCTGTAGTGAAGCAAATGTGTGTTTCAGATCCCTGGCGAGCCTAGAGTTCCCAGCAGGAAGAGAACTAGGAGGTGGAGCTCTGGAAGCGTGAAGACAGTAAGTGACTGTGGCCCATGCTGTCCTCTTCACTCTGCATGCATGCACACATGTATGCACACTGTGCCTGACTTCTCTGCTCCTAGCGGGTTTCCTCTTCTTGAGGTGGTGGCCTTGTGAGGGGAGGGAGCAGGTGAGTGACTGTTGGGCTTGGTGGCTGGCCCTCGGCCCTCAGCCCAAGCCAACTTCCTCCCAGCCTTCTGTTTCCTTCTGAGGATCTGCACAGGACAGTTCAGGGCCTGTGACTGTCATTCTTCTGACTACTCTGTGACTCTCAAGTTGCAAGTCCCAAGGACAGAAGCTGTGGAGATTTGTTGTTCCTGTAGCCCTTTTTTGTGTTCACTGAATTCAACCTCCTGAAGGTCACAGTGTGCCCTTAACTCTGACCTTCCTTAGGCAGCTCAGCTGTGGCCATCACTGTGTCTGGGACACAGGGGCACCCAACTTGAGGAGCTCCTCACCCTCCTCAGGGCTCCACCCTTCCCTCACCCTGATCTGAGCCCTCCTTGTCCCACTTCTCAGTGCCTAAGTTTTCCTTCTGAAATACTCCATATCATTCTCTTGCTAATTATTTGAATGTGCTTTTGGTAGTTCAAAATCTGGAAGTTCTTGCTGGGAATAAAATAAACTCTTTCCTATCTTTGGAGCAGAGAATACCCAGAGAGCCAGAGGAGCTTCGTTCTGCTCTGGGCACACTCACCTCTGTCTCCCGCACCTGGCACTGTTCTGCCTGCTGGCACAGCAGAAGGCCCTACCCACAGAGTATGTAGAAAGGTGGTGGGGATTGACATAAAACAGCAAAAGGCCCAATAGCCAGGCACACTTGGAGTCCCAACTGCTAGGGAGGCTGAGGCAGGAGGATTGCAAGTTCAAGGCCATCCTGGGCAATTTAGCCAGATCCTGTCTCAAAAACAAAACAAAAAGGCTCAATAAATGCTGTGAGGAAAAAGTCCCAGCAGGTGCATGTGGAGGAGATGCGCAGTTTCTTTCAGAGAATTAGCTGGGAGACCTCCGGGAATGAGGGACGTTTGAGTCTACCCCTGAGGAGTCTGGGGCCCTGTGGGAAGCATCAGTGCGACACAGCCAGGCCCAGAGCCGGCATCTCCTGCTGCAGCCCCTCCCGGCTCCCCAGGAATACGTTGCTGGGGATCCAGTGGGCACCAAGCCCAGACAGCAGGGGCCGAAGATGCCAGGCCTGGTGCCCAGCAGGCTGCGAGCCCTGCCTGCAGCCACATCCGAGTGCAGGCCTTGGAGCAGCTCTGGCCCATGGTGTGTACAACAGTGGCCAGGACCTGCCTGCAAGGGCACTTTTGCCATGACTGCTGCAGCCACCTGCCCCTACCCCTGGGCAGGGAGCCCTGGGCTTGCTCTGGCCTCCAGCCTCCCAACCTCTGCAGACATAGCCAGGAGGCCCCCGTCTTCATCCAGAGTCACGTGGTCACTACTTGAGGCTCACCCGTGGTCGCTGCTATACCTGCCTGCCACAGAGAGAGCAGGGTGGGGGCCGCATGGGGCTTGGGGAGAGCTCTGGTCAGCGACAGTGCCGCAGAAGCTACCTTCCACATCCTGTGAGCAAAAGGACAAAGATTTCCAGTAGCTTTCAGCCACAGCTATGAGGCCTGCCACTGGAAGGACAGTCCAGACCCTAGAGGAAAGTGTGGGCAGTGAGCAAGCTGGTGTTAAGTTCTGGGGACCCTCAGAAAGCAGGCTGTACAATCCATGCCCTGGTTTGTGACCCAGAGCATGTCGGGGACAGCACAGGGACCAGCTGGCCTTACCATGGTCTGTTTGCTTGCTGTGGAATGTGCTTTGTTTCCAAGGTAGCCTTATCAGGGTTTCTGACCACATCTCTGGCTCTAGCCCTGGTTCTGGGTTTGTGCAGTTTAACCCTTCCCTGCTGTCATTGGCTCTCAGCTTTGGTTGCCATCTTAGGTTGGCCCAACCCCAGATTGTGGTTTTTCTTGGGCACCACAGTTCTGTGGCGTTACTTTGAGGCGCTTGATGCACCTGCCACCCCTGGAACACATCTGTTATGTTCTGCAGCGTCCATACAGGGTAAAGTCGCCCTCAGGTTTAGACCAGGCCTTAACTTACATCCTTGGGAGGAAAGACCTCCCTCTCCCTGGCAGAACTAGCTCCTCAAGGGCCAGTGCACTGCCAGTCCTGTGAGGTTTCTGACCTACAGACTTCTGGAACACATGCATATATACACATACACACACACTCGTTCTCCTGCACTACCACCTGTCTCCGGCAGATGCTTGCAACTCTTTAAAGAAATTTGCAGCTGCAGGACACTTCATCTGAGTGTCCTTTTCCCCTAAGGAAGGAGGAAGGAACTTTCTGTACTCCAGCTCTGCCATGGAGACCATCTGAGAAGCATAATGAGAAGCCCTGGTATCACCCAGGAGCTCTCTGCAGTCAGGTCTCCCCAGGTTCCCCCAAGTCTTTGGTAGCTGTTTCCCCAAACTGAGTCCTGTGTCACAGTGGGTGTTTTCTTTCTGCCCCTTGTGCACCTGTGACCTGGCAGCAGGAGGCTGTAGTGGATCTAGGTGGCACTGTGCTCCGAGCCTGTCCCACCAGGATTGCAGTCAGTATGTCCCCTGTGGGGTGTCACGGCGCCCAGCGAACCTCGCCTGCAGTGTGGACAACAGCATGTGAACTTCTCCGTGCTGCTGCTCTTCCACCTTCACCTCACCCGCTTCCCTCCTTCATGGCTGCCTCAGAAGACAGGACAGAGGCTCCTTTCCCTCGTTGCAGTTTTGAGAGGACACATTTGGTGTAATAGTCACCTCCCTTATGGCAGGTGTTCGTTTCTCCTCCTTTGAACATCAAGGCAGACTTAACGAATTTTTGCTCCTCACTATATTATAATCCATGGAAAGTCTTTGCTTTTGTTGTGTGTGTGACACTCAAATTGTCCCATTTATGGGACCACTCAGGAGCCCCTGCGCTGGCTCCCATGTCCTTTGCATTCAGCATGGTCCTTCGTACTTCATGGACACTTCCTTGTGACCAAGCATCCCGGCTCCCCTTGGCTCACCTTTCTTTTTAATGAAGAAAGGTATCTGTTATGTTTGCCTGTTGTTACTATTGCTTTCTTCACAGTGGTGAGGATCAAACCCATGGCTTTGTTGCCGAGCTACCCCACAGTCAGCATTTGTGTGTCACTGTTTGCAGCCCCTCCAGCAGGCAGAGGACATCATGAGTGGGGCTGAGGTGTAGCTGTGGCAGAGTACTTGCCTAGCATTTGTGGATAGCTAGGCTAGATTCTAGCCCCACAGAGAGGAAAAAGCAAACAAAATATGAGTTCATACTGATATTTTGAATACAAATTTAAAATTACATGATTTTACTTTCATTATTCTCTAAATAATACAGTGTAACAGCTATTTACATAGCAGTTACATTGTATCAGATGTAACAATTAATCATGAGATGATTTGGAGGCTATGCATAGGTTATATGCAAATATTCTGGTATCTGCAGGGGTGAACAAATATTCTGGTATCTGCAGGGGTGAAGGGTGGTGGGGTCCTGGGCCGGAGTCCTCACAGGTAATGAGGAACAACTGAATCATTGGTATAGTTACTTATCTGATGGTAAAATGCACATAAAATTGATTGTAAAGTTTGTGGGTTTTTTTTTTTTCCCTAGATACAATCTTGTTATAGCTCAGCTCAGGCAGGCTGTGAACTGAGGATCCTTAAGTGCTAGGACTATAGGTGTGCACCACCATGTGTGACTAAAGTTTGTGGGGGTTTTTCGGGTTTTTTTGTTGTAGTTGTTGTTTGGTTTTTTTGAGACAGGGCTCTGCTTTGTAATTCAGGCTGGCCTCGAACTGGCCATGATTCTCTTCCCTCAGCCTCCCGAGTGCTGGGATTACAGGTGTGTGCCACCACACCCAACTAAAGTTTGTGTTTTTTTAAATTCTAGTCCCTTGTGGATATTCCACTTGGCATGAATAAAGTACTATTTTAAAGTCCCTTGACAAATATTCTTTTCTCTGGTTATGTTGCCCTTCTGATACCCATTTAGGTTTGTTTTCAGATTTGGAATTTAAATTTTTTTTCTATAAAATAACTACATGGTTTAAAAGTCACAACTATATAAAAATACCTGCTGTAACTCCTCCCCTCTTTCATGCAGCCATTGTTACTTCTACTTCATCCTACAAAAAAATAAGCACACACACACTGCCCTGCTGGGGACTCTGGCTCTTGTGTGCACATCTGTGAGTGTCACAGGTCCCCTGGAGGGAAGCGATCGTTACTGAGGGTATGTGAGTTTCTTGTTTGAGGAGGGTGACTTCAGGCCCCAGGCGGAAGTTGGATGTCATGTTGGTAAGTTTTCAGACCCCTGTAGGACTGTGGGCACCAGGCTTCAGGTGGAGCCTTTTCAGGGTGTCATGGTGAGAGATGGCATTTTGAGTAGTTTTAGTGTAATGAGCTTCAATTGAGTGTGAAAATGAAAAAGGATACTTTACTAAGTCGGACATGTTAGGTTGTCAGAGCGTTTGAGCTCCTTGAATACCCACTGTATTCAGTACCTCACTGAGTGACCACTCCCTGTAGTGGGAAGACCAAGCTCCCCATGTGACTGCCCACTGGCCTCAGTGCCCACTGACTTTGTGTGCCACAGGGGTGTGGAAGGTGACTTCGTTAAATAAAAATATAACAGATTCTGCCACTTTTTGCTGGATGAACTCAGAACTCATGTCCAAGATTGAAAACATTCCATACATTTTACTTTTTCTAATCTATAGGAAGAATTCTTTGATTGGCTGCCTTTAGTTTGTTTTTGAAACAGAAAAAACTTAATTAAATACTGGAAGATATTGGTCTTGAATGCTGCCTTCCCGCCTCGCCTTCCCCTCCCCTCTGCCTCGCCCGCCCTCCTCTCCCTCAGTCTGCCCTCAGGGTGCTGGGTCCCCATGGAGTGCTGTGTTTAAATTCACACGGGAGTTAGGCCTAGCTGAGCCCAGCACTCTAGCTGTGTCGATGGGCAGTGGGTCAACCCCAGAGGGGCTGGGTCTCTTCCAGAAGGATCTGTGTTTCGTTGTCATTGGCTCTCATGTTATGTACATGCTAACTGGTTTCTTTTTAAAATAATTTTTGTATACTGGAGAATAGAATCAGTACCAAGGATCAGTGCCAGCTCTGAATGCAATCCTGAGGCACTGTGACTAGGCAGCCTGCATTTTTTCTTTTTTAGCAGTAGTGGAGATTGGATACAGGGCCCATGCTTGCTAGGCAAGCTTTCTATTACTGAGCTACATTCCCAGCCCTTCTTATTTTATTTAGAGACACAGTCTTGGTAAGTTGCCCAGGCTGGCCTTGAACATATGATCCTCCTGCCTCAGCCTCCTGAGTAGCTGGGATTGTAGGCATGTGCCACCACACTGCAGAGGCATCCTCCATGTTTCAAAGCTAAGGTATCATCTCCAAAGTTTGGGGTAGGTGAGAAACCTAGATTGCGCTTCACATATACGTAAGGTGTTATTTCTTCGTTTTCGTTGCTGTGTACTATCCCACTGTCCCAGTCTATGTGTAAGCATAGCCATTTGGGGCTGTTGCCAGTACTGCTTTGCTGCTTGTGTGAAGGCATCTCTCTTAGGCATAGACCACAGGCTGAATGTTGGTTCCCACATTCACGTGTTGAAACCTAACCCCCAGTGTAGTGGTATTAGGAGGTGATTGGGCAGTGGGGGCTGAGCCCTTCCCAGATGCGGAGTGCTGCAGCCTGGGACACTGGAGCCTCCTTCTCCGGAACCAGCACGCCACTCTGTTACAGCTGCTAGCGCGGGCTGGGTGCAGTGCCGCGTGCCTGCGTGCCGCCTCGGTGTTGGTGGGCGAGGGCGCTGCTGGCAGCATGACTGTGCAGTGGGCACATGGCTGGTGTGTGTGTGTGTGTGTGTGTGTGTGTGTGTGTTTCGGAGGGTGAGCAGTGCTCTGGTGGCTTTAACCTGTGTCCCCTTGATTTTGTGGGCTTTTTTCATTTTCACTGCTGGGAATCAACACCGGGGCCCTGCGCCTGCCGGGCACACAGCCTGGCTCTGCCCTCCCTCGGGCTCTGCAGCCCCGGTCTGTAGGCAGGCGCAGCCCCTTCTTACCTGTGTCAGGTCTGGATTGCTTCTTCTGTCGCACCCGCTCAGCTCTTCCCCCTTTTCCCAAATCTTTGCTCACTCTGAGGCTTTGTATTTTATTCTCAGTGTTTCCTGAAGAAGATAATTTCTGTCTTTTTATTTTAACGTGGCCTGATTGCCTGTTCTTCTGCAGTGGTCAGCCCTCCTTTTCTCTAAGTCAAGTCTGGAAGGTGTTTCCTGTGTTTCACCCTTTGCTGTCTCAGCCGCCACCGGAGCTGATTCTGGGGTGGCTTGAGCTACAGAGTGAAGGTGCTACTGTGCATCTCAGTCTGTTCTATGGCGTTCTGGGACAGTCGCGCTGCAGTGCCCAAGCTGGCCCCAAACGCCTGCCCCACGTGTTCTCCATGAATCCCAAGCAACTGGGGCTGCAGACCTCACCACTATGGGCACAGAGCTGTCAAGGGGCTGTGTCTGGCGCAACCTTCTTGCTGGCAGTGGTGAGAGACAGAATGGGAGGCCCTGGCCAAGCTGACTGTTAGAGCAGACTCGCTGGAGATGACCTGTTAATGCCTTAATCGTGGGAGTGGATTGACCCACTCATGAGGGTGGAGCCCTGACCACCAGTCCCACCTTGTGGTACTCACAGTGGGGATAGAACTGCAGCACAAGTTTCAGTGGGGACGACCTGTATTCGAGTCGTGGCACTGTCTTAGAACTGTTGTTCAGAAGGCCTGTGCAGCATTCCTGCTATAAAAATGCGGAGTGGCCAGGCACAGTGACACACACCTGTGACTCACTGCTCAGGAGGCTGAGGCTGGAGATCCCAAGTTCAAGGTCAGCCTTGGATACTTAGCAAGACCCTGCCTCAGGGTAAAAAAGCCTGGGATGTAGCTCAGTGGGAGGCCCCAAGTTCACTCCCCAGTACTGAAAGAAAGAAACCAGCAAGCGAGCCAAGTAGGGTGTATGGGCATCATCTAGGGGTCTGGCCCTGGACCCCCCCTTCCAGTCTGTTTCTGTCTGTTGGCCCTGTACCAGTCTCAAAGTACCCTGTTATTATAGCTTAGTAAGTGTGTTTTTAACCCTTTTTTGATTTAAAGTATAACCCAGATGCTGAAACTGAGTAAAATAAATTTGTAATTGAATGGGTTACTGTAAGGTGGGCACATCTATAACCAGTGCTGAGGTCAAAAAATAAAACCTCACCTCCTGCCAGCCTGCCACTCCTGGGCTCATTGCCCACCCTCCAGATGCGGTCCCTCTCACCTGCTGGCCTGGCCTGGCTTTTATGGTACTTGCTTCCAGTTTTCTTTGTAGTGTTCTGGCTGAACTGAGCACCTCTGCATCATAAAATTACCCCTTTTTTTTGCAATCACCTTTCAGACTCCTCCCCTACAGCTGCTGCCATGCAGCCTGTCTGCCTCCCATGGGGGCTGCTTGAGGGAATCCAGGGTCACTCTGTGTTTCTCTCCGTTGAGATCCTGCCAGTAGCATTCCCCTGGAGAGGGGGATGTCCTTGTTCTTGGTTCCTGTGACTTGGTAGTTGGATTGGAGGCTGATGAGATTCAGGTTTGGCTTCTGGTGAGGTCCCTCTTCAAGGGTGCTGTGTGGCTGTCAGAAGCACCTCATGCCGGGCATCTCTCTGATATTGGCAGCCCCTGGTGCCATCCCTGTCTGCACTAACTCCTAAATCTCACAGTGGTAATGTTCCACTTCACTTTACTGTACTGTGTGTACCCAGCGGACGGCTATAGAGAAGCCTCTTCTTACCTACCAGCGAGTTACCTAGTAATGCGGTTAACTTTCAAAATAATCATTTTTTGTCATCCTCTGAAGGTGACTGTGTTAGCCTTGTGTTACTATGACACAGTACCTAAGGTCTTGGGGCTTCAGATCTGAGGTCAGAGGACCCCACTGGGTTGACCTCTGGTGAGGGCACCAGCCCCATGGCAGTGGTAGATGTTGGAATAAGTTGTCCAGCACAAGCAGGAAGCACAGAACATCTGAAAGCCATGTCCACAACCCCAAGGGCATACTCTGAGTGGCCTGTGGAGTCTCTTCATCTCCCTCTTACAAGGGAGATGTACTCTGGGACCATGCTGTTGGGGGGGCAGCGGATGCTGGGGATTGAATTTAGGGCCTTCCACTTGCTAGGCAAGTGCTCTGCCACTAAGCTAAATCCCCAACCCCCCAGGACCATGCTTTTACATGGACCTTTGGGGCTCACATCACACCTTAACTATAGCAGTGACCAAACAGGGATTTTTATCTTGGTATTATGAACTAATATATATGAGTGAGTGGCTCTAGTGATTCTTATTTATGTTCCAATTGTCACATCTTTGGACATTGGGAACCTTTGCAGGTCTGCTCCTGGATCCTTTCGGCAGAGTCCCAATCTTTTATCTTTCTGTCCCAGAAACAAGCCACTTCTTCACCCTGGCTTCTGTCAATGGCCTGGAAGAATGGTTTCAGGACCACAGCCTGGTCCGTAGAGATGTCATTGCTGGGCGGGGTGGGGGAGGGTTGTTCACAGGCCTTTGCAATGAGCAGAGCCAGTAGACATAATTGTTCACTAACTGCAGGGGGCTCTTTTGACCTTGTTTGACCTTGTGTCCAACTCCTCGTCCTCAGGAACACAGGAAATGAGAGAAGTAGACTGTCACATAAGTACTTCGGTGCTTTATCTCTCTCTGCACATGCAATGATCTCAGAACAGTGGCCATACTGCTGCCTGCTATATCCCTGCCGAAAGCCCTTAACATGTTTCTTTGTAAAACTCCCCAGCCTCCTTCCCAGCCACACAATACTGTCCCATGTTGTTGCCATTGCCTGTTGTATTCTCTCCCGTGAGCCCTTATTCTGTCTGAGTTCTGCAAGTAGCCACATACTAGATTGTCCTGCTGTCATTTCTCTCATCTTTGTGGTCAAGATTCTTCTCCAGTGTTTCCTAGCAAGGACTCAGACCATTAGGTCCTAAACTCTTGCGTGCTGAGGGTGATTTTTCTGCCTCCACCAGCTCAAAGTCAGTTTGCTGGGTATACAACTCTCGATTCCCATTTTCTTCCTCGAATATCATAAATGTGCCATTCCCTTGCTCTCTTGCACAAAGCATTGCTGTCAGAAGGTGATGCCTCCTTCTCTTGTAAGTAACTTTGTTTTTTGCCTGAGGGCTTAGAGGATCCCTTTTTCTTTAGATCTAGCATGTTTGCTAGTATACACGTCAGTATTATTTGTTCAAGATGGATTTCCATGTGTCCTTTCAATACACAGTTTTACAGCTTTCATTTCAGGCATGGTTTTGGCATTCTGCCTTGGCCCTTGTCTTCTCCCTCTCCTGGGGTGGCTACTCTGACTGTACATAGTTGGATCTTCTTTACCTGCCTTAAATTTGCCAGTTTCTCTTGAGTCATTTTTATTCCTTCGTTTCTTTTTCATTAAAAAATGCTGTGGGTGAAAAGGATAGGCGAAAAAATTTGTTTTCTGTTTATCTTAAGTCATCATCTATGGAGTTCCTTTACTTTTTCTGGTTTAGTCTTTGTTCTTGAAATCATATTTTATTTTTAACTTCATTTCAGATTTTTTTCTATCCAGATTTATGTTGTTCTTTGTATCATTTTCTTAACATTTAGTTTCTTTTGAAATGAAAAGTTGTAGTTTTCATTTTGTATTTTTGCTGTTCATATTTCATTATCTGTAAAGATGGTTTTCTGCTCCCTTTTTTTGTCTCTTATCCTTTTGTAGGGTTTGATTTACTGCTTTTGTCTTGCATTGTTTTAATTTTCTAGTTCTACTTTAACAGGCTACCCCAAGCTTAGCAGCTCAAAACATCATAAATTAGGAGATCGGAGATCAGAGATCAGATAAGAGTCTTCCTGAGCTAGAGTCAAGGCTTGGGTAGGCTGCCTTTCTTCCAGGCTCTAGAGCTGTCGGTCCTGCTCCCTCGTTTTCAGAGCCAGGCACAGCATCTCTGACTGTTCCTCTGGAGTCCCATTTCCTTCTTCCTCTCTGCCACTTACCCACTCACTTCCTTTCTTCCTTCCCTTTCTTCCTCCCTTCCTCTCTCCCTCCCTTTCTTTCTTCCCTTTTTTCTTCCTCCACCCCTTCCTTCCCTCCTTCTCTCTTCTCTTTCTTTTTCCTAGTGCTGGGGACGGAACCTAGGACCTCGGCATGTTGAACAAGCACTGCCACTGAGCTACATCCCAGCCCTGTTGCTTTATAATTTAACTGCTCTGATTGGAAGGTGCGTGTAGTTTCAGCCCTTTGAAGTTTCCTGATGCTGTGTCAGGGCCCAGTCCACAGCCTTGTTGTTTTGCTCCAGCCTCTAAACACCTTAGGTCCAGATGTCCGTTGCTTTATTCCTGTCTAGAGAACTCCCAGTTCCAGCAGCTCAGCCTTCAGGGTATCCGGGGTGTCCTGTCCAGGGTATCTTCTTTCTTTTCCACTTTGTAGAGCTGGGACTGCCCAGTGCTGGGATACAGCCATGGTGTCGCCCCTCTGCTTATATTTTGGAGTCAAGCAAGATGTGTTATCGGTCTTGTTTTGTTGTTGATATCATCGGTAATGGTTTTGCTGTTCTAGTTCTGTTCTTATTGAAAGATTTGAGGAAATTAAAACTAGTCTGTTTTACAGACAAATAAATGAACCTAAAATTTTTCACATGAATAAAATAGCTACACCTAAGGAAGAAAACTGACCCAAGAAATTCCTAGACATAGTGCTTCATCATGCACCCTCAGAAATAACCAGAAATGTACAAACCAATATGAACATCTAGAGAGGTTTTTCCTTGGTTCCTTGGTGGGATTTAGCAATTCTAAAACAGCCTCCAGTGTGCTACAGGACTGAGCACATGAGCGCCCTGCCAGGCCACTGGGAGCTGGACTCCTGTGTGCAGAGGAACCCAATCCCACATAGCCGAGAGGACCCGCACTGTCAGCCTGCACGTGTGGCTCCTTTGGCACACGCACGCCTGAGGTCATGTGTGTTGGCGGTGTCAGGTTTTAGTTCAACTTTTTAATAAACTGCTCCCCTCCTGCCCCGCACATCTGCATGATCCTTTGAATTTCTGCCCAGATTGCTCTGTGAATTGACCACTTTACTCATATAGCAAGGTGGAATGAATTGATTTCAAATCAATTCGGATAAATCTCAGCTTGTGAGTACTTCTGTAAACTGAAGAGTGACAGTGCAAATTCGTGATGGAAGTAACTTTTTAACATGAGGCTGGGGACTCAGCTCAGTAGTAGAGCACTTGCCCAGCAAGCACAAAGCTCCGAGTTCTATCCCCAGCGCTGCCCCCCCAAATATGATGGTGGCTCTTTTTCCATGTTCCCTGGTCCTCTACCTATAGGCAGTCTGAATTTTAATTCAAACCTACTTTTTACTGACTTTGCAGTGATGGGTATTTTTATTATGTAAATGGATTGCATAATGTCAGGGAACCAGTTTTTCTGTCTCAGTTTCCATGACACAGTCTTTGCTACATGTATTCAGGCCAGCATATCCATAACAGTATAGACTTGAAAAGAGCATTTTCGCTGTGCTTACTTTGCTGTTGTCACATTTTATAGGAAATGCAGAAGGACCGAATGTGTGCTGGCAAGGTGGTGGATGTCCTGTCCTCGGGACCAGAAACAGCAAGTCTGGCCACGAGCACGCGTGTCCACACCTCGAGGGACGCATCTAACAGCAGCGCTCCCAGAATGCAGAGCTTTGGGCCTTAAGACAACTCGTGCCGGGGGCCACGCCCTGCTTTCAGTGATGTTCGTGATCGGCCCCATCCACAGAGATGTCCTGGAAAGTGGAATGGATGTGAAACATGGAGGTAATCTGTACTTGGGGCACAAATGAACATTCGGGCCAATTTCTTATTAACCTGAGACGCTGTTATGGTTGGTCATGGAGAATAACCAGGAAACTTGTCCCAAAGGGGACGGGGATTTTGTTTCTGATAAGATAAATTTTAAAATAGAGGAGGAAGATGATGATCAAATCCCGAGCCACAGTTTGGAAAGAATGGACTTCCAGAGTGAGCAGGAGGACATGAGGCCAACAGACAGTGGAGATGAGCAGGCGGAAGTTGGGGCTGCAGGCTGCGCCTGTCGGCCCCCCCGGAAGTGCCTGCCCACGGAGAGCGAGGATGAGTACGGGGCCCTGTTCTCGCAGTACAGCAGCACCCTGTACAACGTGGCCATGGAGGCGGTGACCCAGAGCCTGCTCTCCACCCGGCACCTGAGCTCCAGGAAGAAGTCTCCTGCCTGGAAGCACTTCTTTATCTCCCCCCGAGACAGCACTAAGGCCATCTGCAGGTACTGCATGAAGGAGTTCAGCAGGGGCAAGAACGAGAAGGACCTGAGCACCAGCTGCCTGATGCGGCACGTGAGGCGCGCACATCCCACTAAGCTGGTGCCTGAGAATGGGAGCTTGGCCGGGGGCTCCTTCCCCACCCCTTCCCTCCTGCTCCCACCACAGCCTGCGGACGCGGGGGACCTGGGGCCCACACTGTCCCCTGGAAGACTCGTCCCAGACCTGGCACCTAAGATTCCGTCCCCTGACCGGATAAAGGAGGAGTCCATGTCCGCGGTGCCCTCAGAAGGCGTTGCAGACGGGTTTGGCAGAGAGGAGGCCCTGTCAGGGTCCTCCCCATGCCTGCCCGCGCCACACTACGACGAGGCCACAGCAGAGAACGTGGCAGAAAGGAGCCTCCCGCTCCCCAGGAGCACGGCTGGCTCCAGGCGGAGGTCGGCCGTGTGGAAGCACTTCTACCTGTCACCCCTGGACAGCTCCAAGGCCGTGTGTGTGCACTGCATGAACGAGTTCAGCAGGGGCAAGAACGGCAAGGACCTGGGCACCAGCTGCCTCATCAGGCACATGTGGCGGGCACACCGTGCCGTGGTGCTGCAGGAGAATGGGGGTGGCCCGGGCATCCCGTCCCTGTACCCCACACCCCCCACACTGCTGCCTGCCCTGCTGCCCCCTGAGGGCGACCCCAGCTCTGTGGCATCCTCTCCAGGAAAGCCTGTGGGCGAGTGCCCGTCCACTGCCTCGTCCCCAGACCAGCTGGCTGAGGATCTGCCGCCGCACACCCACCCTAGAGACATGCTCCAGGAAGACAATTCCACGCTGTCGTCCTCTGATGATGTCGGTGAAGCCTCAGCGGTGTCCTCCCCTGATAAGCCACATGCTGGCGGGCTGAGTCCCAGGAACTTGGAATCAGGGCCTGACTTCCAGCAGAATAAGAAGGTAATGAGGAGACTGAAGTCGGAAGTCTGGCACCACTTTTCACTGGCCCCCACGGACAGCCTCAAGGCTGTGTGCCGCTACTGCAGCTGTGCCATCAGCCGGGGCAGGAAGGGGGACATGGGCACCAGCTGTCTGATGCGGCACCTGTACCGGCGCCACCCCGAGGTGGTCGGCGTGCAAAAGGACCTCCTGGGTGCCAGTCTGGCCAACTCTCCCTATGCCACGCTGGCTTCTGCCGAGAGCTCTTCCTCCACGCTAAATGTCCTGCCAGCCACTGTCAGGAAAAACCACCAGGTCCTGTTTCCTGTCCACAGCAAGAAGACTTCAAAGCTGTGGAACCACTTTTCCATCTGCTCTGCAGACTCCACCAAAGTTGTGTGCCTGCACTGCGGCCGCACCATCAGCCGGGGCAAGAAGCCCACCAACCTGGGCACCAGCTGCCTCCTGAGACATCTGCAGCGGTTCCACGGCCAAGTGCTCAAGACCGACACCCCGGAGCCCACACTGCCCTGCTCCACAGCTGGGCACGGCCCGCTGAGCTCTGAGCTGTCAGGAGCTTCCTCCTTCCATGACCCCAGTGAGAAACTTTACGACTCTCACCCAGTTGCCAAAAAAATCACAAGTCTCATAGCTGAAATGATTGCACTTGACCTCCAGCCATACTCTTTCGTAGACAATGTTGGCTTCAACAGGCTGCTCGAATACTTGAAACCTCAGTACTCTCTCCCCTCCCCTTCCTATTTCTCCAGGACGGCTATCCCAGGTATGTACGACAATGTGAAACAGATCATTATGTCACAGCTGAAGGAAGCGGAGAGTGGGGTGGTCCACTTCACCTCTGGAATCTGGATGAGTAACCAGACCCGAGAGTACCTGACCCTCACGGCACACTGGGTCACCTTTGCATCCTCTGTCCGCCCGCACTGCGAGGACCACCACTGCTCAGCCCTCCTGGACGTGTCGCAGGTCGACTGTGACTACAGTGGCAACAGCATCCAGAAGCAGCTGGAGTGCTGGTGGGAGGCCTGGGTGACCACCCTTGGCCTCCAGATCGGCATCACGGTCACAGACCACCCCACCATCGGGAAGACTCTGGGCGAGGCAGAGCATTCGAGTGTGCAGTGCTTCAGCCACACAGTGAACCTGATTGTGAACGAGGCCATCAAGAGCCAGAGGATGGTCCAGAACCTGCTGAGCCTGGCACGGAAGCTGTGTGAGCGTGTGCACCGGTCTCCCAGGGCCAGGGAGAAGCTGGCGGAGCTGCAGAGGGAGTACGAGCTGCCGCCGCACCCGCTCATCCAGGATGTGCCGTCCCGGTGGAACACGTCCCTCCACATGCTCGAGCGGCTGCTGGAGCAGAAGAGGGCCATCAACGAGATGTCCGTCGAGTGCAACTTCCGGGAGCTCATCAGCTGTGACCAGTGGGAGGTCATGCAGTCCGTGTGCCACGCGTTGCGGCCCTTCGACGCTGCTAGCCGGGAGATGAGCACCCACGTGTCCACTCTGAGCCAGGTCATCCCCATGATCCACATCCTCAGCAGGAAGGTGGAGATGCTGTTCGGGGAGACGATGGGCATCGACACCATGCTGAAGTCGCTGAAGGAAGCCATGGCCAGCCGCCTGTCTGCCACCCTCCACGACCCCAGGTACGTCTTTGCCACACTGCTGGACCCTCGCTACAAGGCCTCCCTGTTCACGGAGGAGGAGGCAGAGCAGTACAGGCAGGACTTAATCAGGGAGCTAGAAATACTGAATTCTACCTCAGAGGACACAGCCGCCTCCCATGGCTGTGACTCAGGGTCCCCGCCGGGAGCCTCCGGCAGCGGGGAAGATCTGTGGTCGCTGGTGGCTGAGGTGAAGAGGAGAGGCGGCAGGGAGAAGCCGCCGGAGGACACGGTGCTCGCCTACCTGGAGGAGGAGGTGCTGGAGCACGGCTGCAACCCACTCACCTACTGGAGCCTAAAGCGCTCGTCCTGGCCCACGCTGTCCACACTGGCTGTCCGCTTTCTGGGCTGTCCCCCAAGCACCGTCACCTCTGAGAAGCTGTTCAGCACCCACACAGAGAATGGCAGCTTCAGCCAGCCCAGGCTCACCATGGAGCATTTTGAAAAACTCATCTTTTTGAAGGTGAACCTGCCCTTGATATACTTCCAGTATTGAACCCACCACGGAGCCGCAGACCAGCGCTGCTCCTCGTAGCACGTGCTGTTGTACCAGGGCAGAGACTCACCAGCGGGGCCGTGGGGGCCACCTGCCAGCTCTTAGTCGCTTAAAACGTGTGCCTTACTCCTCCCGCAGCCAAGGGTCACGGTGCGCTTTCAGAAGTCCACTGGCAACAGCCTCTCGTCTACGATGAAATAGGATGATCAGGTTTTAATTCGTAACTGTAAAGTTTTTTAAAAGTTAGGGGTTAGTAATTTGTTTTTACTAGAGTGGAAAGAAGACATAAACAGGTTTATTCTGCAGGTTTTTTATTCAGTTGTGTAAAAGCCACAAATCAGGTACTGTATTTTAGGTAAACATTGCTTTAATTGCAACAAAACAGTTTTCATGGCTGTCCAAGGACAAGTGTGAACAGGAGGTGGAGTTCAAGCCATCCTGACCAAGCGGTTCTCAGCTGTAGTTGTGTCGAGGAGTAGAGAGAATATTCTGGAAGCTGACTCTCTACTCTGAAAGGGACAAGACATTTGAAACTGAAGTGAAGGGCTGCAGAGTGTTGGTCATTTGGCCACCAGAACGTTCCATTCCGGGTTTTTGTATTCAGGTTTTTACAGAGTTAACTCAGAGGTACCCCAACTCTGTATCATGTGCTCCTTGAAATTGGATCCAAGTTCGTAAATTTGTGCTAATGACTTAGCCAGTGCATAAAACGAGACGTTCGCAGCAGACAGCATGTCGATCCGATCTCCACACAGCCGGTTCCGCACCGCACTCCGAAGCCAGCCCTCACACGTGTGCACTGACCCCCAGTTTGAGCAGTTACGGCTAAGGTCCCTTGTAGAGGAGGTGGCTTCTTAAAACAGGGAAGGTGCTAGTCGTACTGCAGTTGTGAAAATAGCCTTAGGCATTTAGATTTTTTATGATAGGGAAGACTCAGCCATCACTTGAGTGTTTAGAATCCCAGTGACATCAGAATAATATCAGTTGTCAGATTCTTTTAGCAATCAATATATCCTCAAAGTTTTGTGTTAACATCTGAAAAAGGATTCATTTTCTCATTTCAAATCAATTTAATGTTGATCTTTTAGAAAAGTTGTCATTTTGTTAAAATGTTGTACCTATACTTAATCTAAATTTGCGTGGACTATGCTTTAGTGTATTTATAAATGGTGAACTCAGTTTCTGAAATTAAATTTTTTATTTGCAATTTTCTAGTGCTGGTGAATACTGGCTTTTTATTTTTGGGGAGAGTAAAACAGGCATCCTCTTTGGGAACCAACACATAGAAACCACATTTGTGCAGCCCCAGCCAGGCAGCGGGGAGCAGAGACAGATCCTTAAAACCACAGTCCCACTCATGGCAACAGCTTAGTCTTCTGGGTCTTGAGTTAGAGGGCCCACTTCCCCGTGCCCTCGCCTGGTGCCACTGTCCTCAGGACTCCAGCCAAGCCCACGTGCAGAGAGGAAGGAGCAGCATTCCACTCAGCTATGTCCGTGGCCAGCTCACCATCTTGTGTTTGGAGATTGTTTTGAATTGTAACATCCTTAGAATGTCAGGCTACTGAGTTTCGTGAGTTCCCCTCTGAGACAGGGCAGCCTGTGTCCCTGGCAGGATGGCACCTGGCCCCTCAATTCAACAGGCCCCAGGCCTGGCTGCTCCTGGGACAGCCCCAGTGAGCGTGCAAGTGCCCCTGCACCCTCCCCCAGCTGTGGGAGGATGGCGTAGCGGTGCCAGGGCAGCTTGTCCTTGCACACACAGCCATGTGCTGCTCTTCTCCTCTGAGGTGCCCCATGTCACATCCATGTGTGAAGAGGGGTTGTGGCCCCGCTGAAGTGTCACTGCACTCACAGCTGTGGTGCCTCATCAGACTGGCACCCTCAGGCACTAAGGAAGTGGCTAGCAGCCCCAAGGGACAGGTGCTCCTGTGGGAACGGGATCAGCCGGTCCCACCCTGACTCTCCACGCAGTTTCTCTGCCTCTAGGTGATATTTTGGGCAGGTTCCTGGATTTCTCAGGTCTCTCAGGTAATAAAAAGCCCTGTGTGTAAAGCCTCAGAACAATCCTGTGTGGTGAATGAAGCCACCAGTTGTCTAATAATAAAATAGAATCTTATCTCCAGCTAGATCTCCCTTTACTTCTGACTGTGAGAGAGTAGCTGGTGTCAGGCCACCCCTCCCTGGAGAATTATCAAAGCCACATAAACTCTTTTCTTTTTCTTTTTGTTTAGTTCCTTTTGAATGCAGTACTGGGAATCAAACCCAGGGCCTTGCACATACTAGGCAGGTGCTCTACCACTGAGCTGCAACTGTAGCCCAAAATGTCATTTTGAAAAGAACTTTCTGAAGATGTCAGAGAGCAGTCAAGAAGAGCCCAGGTTCGAGGAAACAACGTCCAGGAGGAGGAGACCTGAATAAAGGCAAGTCCTGTCTTCGGGGCTTTCTTTCCTGTCAGGACGTTGCTGGTCCTGTTTGTGAGGCTGGATGAAGGTGGCAGCCACAGCTGGTGAGGGGCGCTGGAGACCCTAGTGACTGTCAGGCTGTCCCATCCAGTACCCCGAGAGCTGGTGGTGGGCCCAATGGCAGAGGCTGCTTCCCCCTGGGCTCCTCGTGCCCAGGCTACAGGCTGGGAGACTGAGGCTGCCAGTGCAGGGGGATGGAGCTCAGGCAGCTGCCAGGGCACCCAGCTTCCAGGCGAGATGGCAAGATGCTGTGGGTGGAGTCATCTGAGCCTCCACTGCCGCAGGGTGACCACTCACTCACATTTTAGAGAGAGCACGGCCCTGAGACCTCCATGGTGCACAGCTCACCACTGCTGAGCTTTCACGTACAGTGTGACCCTCAGAATTGACATCCCTGGACGCAGGGCCACTTGCTGAGAGGTGACCCACACCAGCCCCACCACAACTGTAGGCCCCAACCTGAGCAGCCTGCCCCACACACCCTTTGGGGGGTGAAAAGACCACAAGTCAGAAATGCACTCTCTACCCCACACCTACTGAGCATCAAGGGTGAACAACAGCCACGGACCAGTGTGGCTTCCTCTGGCTCCTATGCTGCTCTGTAGTAGCAGCCATGCTCAGCCCTGAGCATGGCTGCTACTACAGAGCATGACCACAGGAAAGATCAGAATTAAAAATCTGAGCCAGGTGCCATTAATCCCACTACTGAAGGAGAGTGACGCAGAAGGATTACAGCTTCAACTCCCACCTGGGCAATTTAGGGATACCCTGTCTCAAAAAATAAAAGGGCTGGAGAAAGATGTCAGATCAGGCAAGACAGCCAGGTTTGAGGAAACAAAAGCCAGGAGGAGGAGACCTGATTGAAATCCCTAATACTAAATAATAAAATTCAAAATTTAAATGCATATCACTTTTGCCCCATCATAAACTCGAAATACCATGGTAATTGGACCATGGTAAATCAGGGACCCTCTGTATTTATTAAAAGGGGAAGAATGCTGCCCAAGAGTACGAATCAATAAACAAGAACATCCTCAAACTAAAAACTACAATGCCAAATAGAGTTCAGTAGGTGGACTGAGCTGGGAATTTAGCTCAGTGATTGGAGTGCTTGCCTAGCAAGTGCAAGGCCCTGAGTTCAATCCCTGGCACCAAAAAGAAAAACCAAGAGTAGGTGGATCAAATGCCAAAGTGGAAGCAGATATGAGGATCGCTGAGCTGGAGCCATTCGGGCCTTAGACTGCACTGGACCGGCAGGAGTAGGGAGTGTGGCAGTTCCTGGGACCTGCACACGGAAGCAGCCTGAGGGGCCCCTGCAGTGTAGGCAGCAGGAGGTCTAAACCCCAAGCAGGACAAGATAAAAACCTGCACCAGCACCCCCAGCAAAGTGCTGGGGGCCAAAGAAAGGAAGTCTGGAAGGCAGAAGAGAGTAAGGACTTTTTCCTTGAGGTGACAGGCAGCCACATGTTTAAAACAGGAAGACTGTTGGTTGGAACCAAGGTGCATCTTAGAAATGCCAATCTGGACTCATGTGCCCAGTGAAAACAGTCCTTGAAAAGGACAGCGACAGGATCGCACTAGGTCGCCCAGTCTGGGCTGAATGTACTACCCTCCTGCCTCACCCGCCCAGAGTAGTCTGTTTACAGGTGTGCACCATCCACAGCAACATCGTAGTCAATGGCGAATGGCAGAGATTTTCCTGTGAGATTAGGAAGAAAGAGAGGATGCTTACTGCTGCCACTTCAACACGGCCGGAAGTCCTCGCCACTGCAGCTAGGCAAGAGACAGAAAAGGCACCCAAAGGAAAAGAAGTAAAATTACCTGTGTTCGGAGATCACATGCTTATACGTAGAAAACCCTTAAGATTTCACACACACACAGAATTAATAAATGAAAAAAAAAACCCTAATCAATGAATTCAGCTAATTAGGATACAAAGTCAACATAGAAAAATCGATTGCACTTCTACACATTAACAATAAACAACACAAAACAAGTTAAGAAAGCAGTTCCACATGTAGCATTACAAAGAATAAAATACTTAGGAATTAAAGTGAGAGACATGTACAGTGAAAAGTACAAACATTCTGAAAGAAAGACAAATAAATGGAAAGACATCCTATATTCATGGATTGGAAGATCTAATATGGTTAAGATGCCAGTAGTACCCAGAGTGACCTACAGATCTAAACATATGATCTGAAGAGAAACCAGAGTATTTACAGATCTAAATGTAATCCCTACCACACCAGGAATGGTGGCACATGCCTATAATCCCAGCGCTTGGGAGGCTGAGGCACGAAGATCACTGCCGAGTTTGAGGCCAGTCTGGACTACATAGTGAGTTCAAGGCTGGCCTGAACTACATAGCAAGATTCTGTCTCACAAAATAAATAAACAAATAAAAACAATAAATGTCATCCCTACCAAAATCACAACAGTGTTTTTTTTTTTATTTTTACAGAAATAGATCACTTTAAGTGTATATAAAATCTCAAGGGACCCCAAATAGCCAGAATAATCCTGAACAAAGCTGGAGGGTCAGACTTTCTGATTTCAAACCTGAATACAAAGTCACAATAATCAGAATTGTGGTGTAGTCATCAAGATGGACATGTAGATCAATGGAATTGAATAGAGTCCACAAATAAACCCTTAAATGCCTGGTCAGATGCTTGGGGCAAGTGTGCCAAAACCATTGGGAAAAGACAGTCTTTTCCACAAATGGTGCTGAGCAAACTGGTTGTCCATAAGCAGAAGGAGGAAGTTAGAACTTTACTTACACCTATGCAAAAAGTGAATTCAAGATAAATCCATGGACCAGGTGTGGTGTATGCCCATAATTCAGCTACCCAGGAGGCTGGGGCAGGAAAATCAAAAATTGAAGGCCAGCCTGGGCAGCTTAGCGAGACCTTGTCTCAAAATGGAAAAAGAAAGAAAGGGAGAGAGGAAGGAAGGAGAGAAGCAGGCGGTCTGGGGTCAGCTTGGTGGTGGGGCTTGCCTTGCATGCGTGGTGCCCTAGCTTCAATCCCCAGTGCCCCCCAACACACACATGTAATTACATGGACCCATAACTGGATTGTGAGATCTAAAACTATACAACTTTTAAAACATGGGGCAAAAGCATTCTGACACTGGATTTGGCAATAACGTCTTGGATATATCAAAGGCACAGGCAACCAAAGAGGCAAACTGGACTTGATGAAAACATATTTTTTGAAACTGTGCACCAAAAGACACTGTCCACAGAGTAAAAAGCAGCCCACCACTGAATGGGAAAAAATATTTGCCAATAACATCTAATAAGGGATTGATAGCCAGGATATATACAGAATGCCTAAAATTCAGTAACATCAACCACAAAACCCCAATTCAAAATGGGCAAAGACTCAAGCAGACATTGCCCAAGAGATTCACAGGCAGCTGGTGAGCACATGAAGGGCACTCAGGGTCACCAGTCATTTGGGAACCGCTCATCAAACCGCACGGAGGCAGCACCTCAACCCCACCAAGACAGGCACGCGCAAAACAACCCCACACAACACCCTGCACACGTGCGCACTGTTGGCGGCAACATCAAACAGCACGGTGGCTGGAAAACCATATGGCAGTTCCTCAAAAAGTTAAAAACAAAGCACCACATGATGGCTGCGCACTCAGCACAGCTGAAATCAGTCTTGGAGAGGTATCTGCACCACATTCACAGCAGTACTGTTCGAGACACCAGGTGCAGAGGGACCCTGACCAAGCAAGGTCTGTCCACAGAGGAATGTCACCCAGCCGTGAGGAGGGCTCTGACATCTGTCAATTGGTGCTGTGAAGTACACCAGTCACGCTGGGTAAATGTTACCTGGCTCCACTTACATGAGGCCATACAGTAGATATATTAATTACTTTTCCAGCATTAGTGGTTTGTAAGAGAGCAGATTTAATACAGGACATTATAAGTTACACTATTCACCCATAAGCTAAATGCAGGAAGAGTGCTGAATGTCCGTCTAGGCACTGGAGACCCAAAAGATTCAATCAAGGAGCCCACAGCACTGTCCTGTGTACATCCGTGTCTGCAGGTGATGGCTGAAGAAATCTTTACTGGAACCAGGATACAATGCTCACAGCAGAGGTGACGACCAGAGCTGTCTCTGAAGCAAAAACAGCCATCCTCGACGACAGCAAGGCCCCAAGCTCCTTCCTCGATGAGAACAGCCGAGCTCCTTTCGGGAGAACCAGCCGCAGCAGAACTTCTCCTGGGAAACAGCCTGCCACTATCTTCTGCTCCCGTTCTCCTTTATGTTGCGTCAGCAACAATCCTCAGGTGGATCCTCTACGCCCAGAACCACATCAACTCAGTCCAGCTGGGCTTTCTAGCTCAAGTTGACCACAGTAAGTCCACCACACTAGACAAACTCAGAGAGATAGGAAGCAGAATAGACAGGGAGTTGTAAACTGTCTTTACACATGGCAAGACCATTTATGTAGAAAGTCCTAGGAAATCTACAAAGAAAAGTTACTAGAAAACATGAGTTTAGCAGAGTTGCAGTAAAAATGACTAAAGCTTCAGCATACAAGATCAATCTCAGAACTCTACTCTGTTTCTATATACAAGCAGGCAAAAATTAGAAATAGGTATATTTTACTCAGGCATGACGGTGCACACCTCTAATCCCAGCACTTGGGAGGCTGAGGATCACCGTGAATTTAAGGCCAGCCTAAACTATGTCATGAGATCCTGTTTCCAAACAATAAACAGACAAATAAGTGGGAAAAAAAAAGTTCAGTATGTTTTAAAATACCATTTACGGCCAGGTGTGGTGGTATATGCCTACATTCCCAGACCTCAGGAAGCTGAGGCAGGAAGATTACAAGTTTGAGGCCAGCCTGGGCATGTAAGGAGACCCTGTCTCAAAAAAAAAAAAAAGAAAAAGAAACCCAACAACAACAGTATCAGAAATACCAAATACTTAACAGTAAATCTGGCAAAAGATATGCATAATGTGTAGACTGAAAACCATAAAACATTCCTGAGGAAATTTCAAGACTCAAGTACATGGAAAGAAAGACCATGCTTGTGGATTTGGAGGTTCAGTATTGTTAATATCCTGATTCTTCTGGATCGACTTGTATAAATCAACGCCACCTCAACTGACGGAAAATTCACTGGGGAATGCAAAGGGTATAGGAAAGCCACATCGGTTTTGAAGAGTGACGTTGGACCTGACTGCCAGACTCACAAATGGTAGTAATCCAAACAGTGTGATATGAGGACAGAAAAATTGATCCACAGACAGAATGGAGTCCAGAAACACAAGTCCCATACGTAATCAATTTTTTTCTTTAAAATCTACTTCGAGATATAAAATAGATGACAAAATCCACCCATCTCTAGTGTCCAGGTCAGTGAGTTCTAGCAAGTGTAACTATCACCAGAATGACACTACTCCACAGCAGTGGGGCCGACCTACGGCACGCCTGCTGCAGCGGGCTGTCATCAGTGAACGTTCTGAAAGGCTCGTCATCTTGGGAATGTAGAGCAGTCCCTCACCCAGTTTCCCTCATCCCCCTTTTAAAAATAGTCTTTGTTATGTTTTAACAGACTGATTTTTTTAGAGTTTTGGTTTCCCAGCAGAGGTAACAAAAGTGCCGAGTCCCCATCTGCCCCTCTGCCGTGGACTCCAGGGTGGCACACCTGTTGCCTTGATGGGTTCACAGGGACGCTTCACTGTCACCCACACGGTTTGCATCAGGGATCACTCTTGGGGCCCAACAGCCTGCAAGTCTCCCTTTATCGATGCATGACAACACACTCAGAATGGTTCTCAGCCCTCAGAATGGGTCCTGTGCCCACCGTCCAGCCCTCCCTCCCACAACCCGCCACCACTCGCTGGCAGTGTTTACACTGCAGGTTTGGGACCCTGCTGCACACTGCAGCCTTCCAGTTCTGCTTCCTTCGCTTTATGGTGTGTGTTTCAGTTTTCTGCATGTCTTTCCGTGGCCTGATCACTCGTTTTCCTTTTTTTTTTTTTTTTTTTTTTTGAGACAGGGTCTCACTATGCAGCAGGCTGGCCTTGAACTCACTATGTAGCCCAGGCTGGCCTTGAACTTGTGGCAATCCTCCTGCCTCAGCCTCCCGAGTGCTGGGATTACAGGAGTGCACCACCACACCCGGCTTCATTTTCCTTTTTAATGCTGAACACTGTTCCATTGTCCGGGTGAACCAATTTATTTGTCCACCACGTGTGGAAGGACGTCCTGGTTGCCGCTCAGTGTTATGCCGCTGAATGAAGCTGCTATAAATGTCCAGGTGCCATCTTGGTGCGGACAGGTTTCAGGGGTTTTGGGTGAGTGCGATCGTGTTTAGTTTTGTAAGAAACTGCATGTTTTGCATTCCTGTCAGCAATAATTAAATTCCTGCTAGGTTACAGCCTCACCGACAGTATCAAAAATGTGAAATGTTTATGGCAAATCTGACAAAACATCTGCATGCTACAGCAGTGTCCATCTTGGACGTTTTCCCATTCCGTTAATCATGTAGTGATACCTTGTTTTAAATTGCAGAATTTAAATATGATTTGGAGTTTTCATGTGCTTGTCATCTGCATAGACTCTTTGGTGAAGAGTCCAGATAGTTTGTCCATTTTTAAATCAAGTACTCTATTGAGTTTTAAGAGTTCTTTGTATATTTTGGATAGCAGTCCTTAATCAGATGTATCCTTCACAAAAATTTTCTCCTAGTCTGTGTCTTTGGCTTGTCTTAGTCTCTTTAGTCGACTTTTTTTTTTGTGTGTGGCACTGGCAATCAAGCCTTGAACTTGCTAGGCAAGCATTCTCAAGCCTCTAGAGTAAATTAATTTTCTAGAAAACTACAAAAGCAATTCAATAGAGAACAGATAATTTTTCTAAAAAATAGTGTGAGAAACTGGATATTCATATGTGAAAAACTTCAGGCCATACTTCCCACTGTATAAAAAATTAAAATGGATCACCAATCTAAATATAAAATGATGGGGCTGGAGATTTAGCTCAAGTGGTAGAGTGCTTGCCTTGCAAGTGTAAGGCCTTGAGTTAGATCCCCAACACCAAAAAAAAAATATATATATATATATATAAAATGTTAAGCCATTAAACTTTTAGTGGAAAACATAAGGCAGAATGTTTGCCTAGCATGCACAAAGCTTTGAGTTTGATCCCCAGCACCACCAAAAATAATTTCAAAAATAAGATAAAATTTTTTATAATCTTGGATTGGTCAAGATTTCTCAGTACAATAAATGTATGATCCATCAAAGAAAAATCTGATAAACTGGACTTAACAAAATAAGAATCTGTCTCCAAGACAGTTTAAGAGATTGAAAAGACAAAATTTTACAAATTATATTTACCTAACAACGGACTTGAATCCAGAATACATAGGGAACTCTGAAACTCAACAAGAACAACCCCCAGCAACAGCTGGGTAGGTGACTGGAACAGAACCAGATCAGGGATCATGGGGAGAGGGGACCTCAGGGCTGGAGGAGACACCGAGCAAGGGGTCCACTCAGGCTCTGGCTGTGGGACGGTGGCCTGCATGGACACACCTGCCCAGCTGAGTCAAACAGGCACTTTAAATATGCATGGTGTATTAGGCCTATGGCACCTTTGTAAAGCTGGTTTTTAGACTGTTAATGTCTCTCATAAAAGTGTATGGAGAAGACTGTTTTGGTTTGAAAGGGATTAAAAAAAGTAACAGCCAGATACGCAACTTCAAACGGTTCCTGGTTTGGGGAAACCAGCTCAAAAGACAGCTGGAGAGATCCAAGCATAGACAGGCGTGTTCAGGTTCGTCTTACTGTGCGCTAGGGTACTGCAAGGCTGGGGGCAGCCAGCTCATGATGAGTGCTTGCTTAGCAGGGAGAAAAAGGAGTATTGTGCTGCTTGGAGTCACAGCCTTGTTTTTAGGAGATATGTAGCAGGGATCTTTAAGAGATTGGTGTCTGCAGCATGACATCAGAGAGCTCAGCAAAACACCAGTGTGCGTGTATGCATATGTGTGTGTGTGTGCAACTTGCCTAGTGGAACACACATCTGTAGACAGGGCAAATCTGTAGTAACTCCACCTGGTCTTTGGTAATATCATAATCACTGTATGATTTTCAAATTCTTTATAAATTAAAATTTTTCATAATGAAAAGTTAGAAAAAAATTGTCGGCTCGGGGGGAGGGGGCGGGAAAAAAAAAATTGTCCACCAGGATGGCTAAAAGAAAAAAAACAAGTGAAAACAGAAAACACTGAATTCTGAAACTACTGACTGTGTATTTTATGACCAAGCAGAGGACCTGCACACTCTTACGGTAGGCGAGGGACAACAGATGAGGAGTGGAGGGCACTGAGAACCCACAGAGATGGTGCGAATGAGGCACGGGTATGACCTCACAGCTTCACACCTGTGCACATGTGCATGTACACGTGCAGGTGTGCACGTGTGAAGACATAGGTGGGCAAACCTCTGCATCCTGGTTCCACCCACAGAGAGGGTCCTGAAAGCAGACACCCTGACAGTCATGTACACACCCAGCACCCTGATCTGGGCTCTAATGCGCTTCCTAAGGAGCCAGGGCCCCTCCAAGACACAACTAGCCAGGTGCCCCAGAGGACGTGTTGCTGAGCTGGACGGATGGAAGGAAGCGCAGACAATGTCACAGGGCCACAGTGGCTGGACCAGGCATCCACTGGCAAGTCTTGTACAATGTGAACACCAGAAACTAAAGTCAAGCAGCAATCCACTGATAACAGATAATATACCAATATGGGTAAATAATAAGCACCCGTAACAAAGAAAGGGAAGAGGAGCTTGCTGATATGGGGTGGTAAGCATGGCGGGGTGGAGGGAGTGGAGGTGCTGTAGTCTGCAGCCTGCTCGCCAGCCTCACCACAGAAACTGCCCAACAAGAAGCATCCACAGTGCACTAGGGAAGATGTGTGCAGCCACCTACCTGCTGCAGGGAACACATACCTGAGACAGTAGGGATGGCCACCCTGCAGTGCTCAACTGCTCCCAGAAGGCTCAGAAAAACAACCTCTGTGTGTGTGTGTGTGTGTGTGCGCGCGCGTGTGTGTGCGTGCACGCACACGCAGTGTGCCGTGCATGCATGTGCACAGGTGCTGTGTGTGATGTATTGCTGTGCATGTGTGGCGTGTACACGCGTGTACATGTGCACATGGCAGCAGCCCAGTGCCTGGCAAGGCCACACTTTGTGTAGGGGTGTTCAGGGGACACAAGAGCCCCTTCACACGGCACCTGGGCGAGGCAGTCTCCAGGGTGAGGTACCACGGGACACTGAATAAGAAAATATTAAGAAGTTTTATTCTGATTCCTTTTCGAACATCTTCTCTCCTACAACTCCATTAAGTGGAAAAGACACACCTGCGGCAAGGGCCTGAACAGGTGCCAAGGTCCTGTGTTCACAGGGGCCACTGCGCAGTCCTGGCCTTGCCCTCTGCTCCCTCGTAGACATGGATGGTGCCTTGTCTTGGTGGGAAATGATCCTGTTGCCCACCTGAGTGACAGGTGGGAGGTGTGCGTGGGCCACGTGGTCCTCAGCAGCGGCTCTGGGCACCAGCAAGGCCCAGGCCCTGGTCCTTTGCTCCCCACCAACCCAACTGGGCCCTGGCATTCATGATGGCCTGAGAAACCGCTCTAGAAGCACCAACTTCGTCTGCAGGTTGACGTCCAGCGGCGGCAGTTTGGTAAGGTTCAGACTCACACTGGTGGTACTCGCAATGCTGGCCAGGACTCGGTGAGTGTCCCTGTAGAGAGCCAGGTGCCTGGGCACAGCCTCCATAAGGATGTGGGTATAGGCCAGCATGCCTGCCGCGCCTGGCAACAGGTCTTCCCTCTTGTCATACCTGGGGAGGAGAACAGGCTGTCCCCACCTATGCCCGTCCACGTGGGGTCCTACCATTTTTCTAAGGGTGTCCCTGAGGGCACCCACAGGTGACACCAGCAGCCATGTCACTGTGGACGCGTACCTCCAGGCGCTGTTGACCTGCAGGAACCTTGACACTCCAGTCTGCGCGGCAGCTGCGTCAATGTGCAGGAGAACATCTAGGAAACACACGGGTCAGCCTCATGCCCAACAGAGGCACAGCCGTCCCCAGGCCACACGGGCACTGACCTGTCCCAGGGGGCACCAGCTCATGCAGCCGCTGCATTGCCACGCCGCCGGGGTAGTTGAAGTGGGACACATAGAGGGATGTGGCTGTGTAGGCGGCATTCACCACCAGGTGTCCAATCACAAACAGGGTCCCCACCTTGTACAGCCAAGACTTTTTATAATTATTCAGACTGAAAGAGAATGGGCATGTTCAATACAGTGGCAAGGAAATGCAAGTATCTGACAATGTCCAGGAAATGGGCCACTAAGCACATGGCTTGCTTTCAATCTCACCAAGTTAATCACCATATATACACATTTCTCAACAAAAATGGTTAAAATACTTCCTTAAGACCTGTGGAATTCCACCTAAGATACCCATTTGAAACTTAAATTTTCACACTCCTGGGTTACAGCTCAGGTCGGAGGCCTGGCTACAGCCACACCCAGCTCACCGCCTGAGTCTGCTAGAAAATTAAAATCAAAGAGCAGATGGAGGCACCTAGGATACCAGGCCAAGAGGAACAAGAGGCTTCAACCTGGTCTGCCTCCCGAAGTGGGATCTCGGCCAGGCCACACTCTGTAGTCAGTGTTCGGAGATGCGTCCTCCAAGGGCCACAAGGCATCCTGGGCTCCCTGCCCCAGACAGTCCCCTACTGTCCTTCCGACTCCTCTCTAAGAACAGCCTCGCTGTGCCTCCAAGTCACCCACCTGCCTGTGTCAACCAGGGTTCCTTGCCCAGGGGTCCCCACCACCACACCTGCTGGTGTTGGCCTAGGGTTTGTCTGCTCCTGTAGGATCCGCAGCACATTTCAGCTGGAACCATGTCACCCAGCTGCAGCTCTAATCAGCCGAATGCCCTTGTGTCTTGATTTGTGCCTCAGTTTCTTTAAGGCGTGACATTATAAACAGCTTTGAGGAATGTATACTGCCTATGTTCTTACTGCCACCTGTGGATGGTTTTCAGTGACAGTGGCAGTTAGGAGCCATGACAGACTGGGTGTCCCACAAAGACAGGAACATTTGCTCTCTAGCCCTTAGAGAAAAGCTCACCAGCCGAGGCCTCCACCAAGCACACTGGCTCCGGGCCCCTTCCAGACCAGGCCTCTGACCTGGGTAGACCCTGAGCCAAAGGAGCTGGCCCACTCAGACCCCGACCAGGGATGTGAACAAGTGTCAGGCTGTGCCTTGGGGTGCCACCTTCCTGAGCAGCTTGGGGCTGCAGGAACCGCTGCTGCTGCCAGGCGAGAGTGGAAGCCCTGAGCCCTGGAGCAGTGACCAGAAAGCTGGCACTGCAGAGCTGCACCCTGCCCTTGGAGATGCAAACCTACCCCCCAGAACCCCCAGAGACAGCTCAGCCCTGCAACAGACAACTCTAAGAAGTCTGCACCCCTCTGGATGAGGCCAGTGTGCCCAGACCACTCACTGCACGATACTTCCAAGTCCCCTGCTTCCTGATCTGGACAAGCTGAGGCCAGCTCACACTGACCCTGGCCCTGGTGCAAGGTCCACATGGAATCTGTCCCAGGTGCTCTGTCACCCCCACCTCTGGCCTCCCCGGGATGTGGGTCGGGGTCTACATCCACCTTGGAGCTCTGAGCCAGCCTGAGATGGAAGGCAGCCAAGTTGAAAAACCAAGGGCAGATTTAATAAAAATCTGTCTGATTTGGGCAGACAGGCAACAAGGGGGGTGACAGGCAGGGCCATGCTGAAGGCAGGTCAGTGGCAGAGGGCAAACTTCTCAGAGATGTCAGCCCACTCAAAGTGTTGGGGCAGGAACCAGACGGCGGGTGGACACCCATCACTTGGGCCACAGTGCCCTGTCTGGGGCTGCACCAAGGCTTCCTTTTCCCTCCAGACCAAGGCCTCTGCCTCTCAGGCCCCAAGAACCCCGGGCCTGGCCAGGCTCAAGACCCCGCTTTGCCACTGTTCCCACCACACTGGTGAGGCCTGGACATGGCCATGGCTGGCTGCCCTGGTAGGATTTTCTCCAGTCCATGTGAGGAAATGGGCAGTGCAAGCTCTAGCTCCCAGGGGCTGGCAACATGGTGAGCACAGTAGCCACACAGCCTGGGCCTCACCTGCCAGCCCCTACACCCTCGGCAACCCTACCCCAGCCTCCAGTGACCCCAAGCCTGGGCCTCACTGGGCCCCCCCCACAGAGCCAGCAGCATCTCTACACCTCCCCACCCCCTGGGTCCACCCACAGAGAGAGTCACCCTGACCTGAGGTCCCCACCTAACCAGTCAGCCGAAAGACCTTAACGCCATGACCAGCGCCACGCCTGCAATTTCTCTGCAGGAACCAGCCAGGCACCTGCGCCAGGCAGCTGCCATGGTGCAGGAGGACCACGGTGTCCACACCATGCTCCCCTGTTCACCATAAACTCCACCCCCACCACGAATGACCAGTGAAACTGAAACCAAGTGTCTGGCTGGGCGGCTCAGGAGTAAGCGCGCCCCTAATGCACAAGGCCTCAGGCTCTACCTCCAGCATCATGAAAGAAAGAAAATACAGAGCACTCACAGGTAGGAGCAGCCCCTGGCAGCTGCAATGTTGAGCCCTGGGAAGGCATAGATGATAAAGCGCAGCTCCTTGTGTGGAAGGAGCGAGTATAAGGCTACAAAGCCAAGGGACGGCAGTATCAGCGCATGAATCCTTCGGTCCACAGTGCCCAGGGGCACGAAGAGGAGGCTGCAGCCCAGGCCTCGGGGCAGGGCTGAGTAGAAATACCACAGGAGTGGGGAGGTCTGCAGGGCACGTTAAGGAGGCCACTTGTGTATCACCCCCAGGGTAGCTGTCCACAAGAGATGTTTCTACAGAAGTAGCAGCCAGAGGCCAGGTGGCCCCCACCCCAGGGGTCCCAGGAGCAGCAGAAAGGGGCTCCGGTCCCAACCCTCCCACAGCTGCCCTGCTCCCCAGGGCCTCCCAGGTGGGAGGAAGGCTAGAAGGATACACCCCAGTTGGAGCTCTTATTCAGGACTGTGTTGTACCACAGCACCTTCCCTTCTGGCCACACGAGGCATCTCCAGAAATAGGAGTCCACAGCAACCGTCAGTCCTGGTAACAAGAGGACACTGTCCTCAGAACGGACACGGCACCTAGGATGCTCCAGCTTGGCTCCCACAAAGCAGCCTGCGTGGCCACACACACCGAGCTGCTTCACATACAAGGAGCTGACGGCAAAGAGGACAGCCCTTCCTAGCAAGCAACCCACCCGGAGGTCACCCCTGACAGCCACAGCTCCGAGGGCCTGGGCTGTGGGTGGGGAGCGGCCCAAGGGGCCTCAGAACAGCTGAGGCACAGCTGGACTGAGACATTTTAAAAGTTAAAGTAATTGTATTTAACTGTTTTTTAAAAAAAAGCCAAACTCATCCTTGTAAAACAAGGCAAAACACAATCCATTCTGCACCACCTGGGGAAGCCAACTCACCTAGACAGAGGAGCCCCGCAGGCACAGCATGACGGAGCAGGCTGGCTAGGGACAGCTGCCGGCGGAACAAGGGCAGCAGCAACAGGAGGCCCAGCAGCAGGCTCAGCTCAGCCCGGAAGACGACAATGGCGAATGCTGATAGCCAGAGGAAGGAGGCCCACCGCTGCCTCAGCCAGGCTGCCAGGGCCGGCAGCACTACAAGGCGGTAGGCAGGGTCAGCAAGGAGGGGCACACCTCTTTCCACTTTAAAAGGCAGCTGCCCGGAGCACAAGAACCCCAGACTGGGACCCCGGGTGGCCCACAGAGCAGCTGCCACGGGGAGACGTATGATCATGCATGTAAAGCAGGTCTGTGGGCCCAACCGCCACTACATACCCACAGCCAGTGCCAGCACGTTGGGCAGCGTCCGCGTGCAGTAGAACATCAGGTGGAACTGTGTGGCTGTCACCCAGCAGAACATGGTGGCCACCGTGGCCCCGAACTGCCGTCTCACTTCTTTTTGTAATGTCCACAGTCCCCAAATCACGCCCAACCCAAGCACTCCTCTGACTAAACAAAGAAACAAAGACAGCAGGCTGACCCTGAGGAGGACAGGACAGTGACTCAAAGGGTCCTGTCAGAGTGCTCCCCAGGAATCCGCAGAAGCATCTAGGGGGAATGTACCCAGACGCTGGGCACCTGCGGACCTCCTGCCCCAAGGTGGCCCCAACCCCATTAGGCTCCCAGACACCTCCACACCACAGGCAGGGCCTGCTACTGACCCCTGTGGTGGTGATCACCACATCCTGACCTGCCCTTCCAAGAAGGGGACTGTGTCTCTAGGAACCCACACTTTTTAAAGCCCTACATGCAGGCTGGACAAACCAGCTGCAGGAATGAGTTTGGGTCACTAGAGGAAATCTGAAAGTCTGTATTAGAAGCAATAAAAATTTAAACAAATGGAAAAGTCTTTTTTAAAAGGCCCAGTTTCAGAACAACATGCACGGAAATGTTCTCAAAGTAGTTCTCACAAGTCATAGGGGTCCCCAGAACAGCAGGTGACCATAAAATGCACAATGCATTTCAAAACAATCCGAAGGGTCACAAAGTTCCCACATACACTGGCTGGGTATGGTGGCACATGCTTGTAATCTCAGCACTTGGAAGGGTGAGGCAGGAGGATCGCTGCGAATTTGAGGCCAACCTGGGCTACAAGCCAGTTCAAGGCCAGCCTAAACTACAAAGTGAGACCCTGTCTCAAAAAAAGAAAACAAAAGAAAAACAGGTCCCCCACACGTAGAAGTGATAAACGTTGGGGGAGGTGAAGTGCTCATTGCCTCAATTTGGTCATTACACACTGTACGTATGTGTGGAATTATCAGATTGTACCCAAGTACTGATACCGTCTCAATTAAAATTTTTTTTAAACTCTCAGACAAACACACAGAAGCCCAGAAGGGTCTGCAAGCAGGCCAGCGCAATGGCCTCCAGTGAGGCCTGCCTGTATGTCCCCAGCACAAGCACACTGTCCCTGAGATAAAGGCTCTGGGACCTAACAGGACGAGGGCCCTGCAGGAAGGTGCCTTACCCCAAGGCGTGGTTCGTGAGCTCACTTCCAGGTCTGACTGCCAGGCTGACATGAGCAAACGTGGGCCGAGGGTGAGGCAGACACACCAAATGAGGAAGCTCACCCTGACGATGACACCACGCTCCCCTCATTTGAAGATCCTCCTTACCTATTAGCTGAGAATAAAACTTGGAGACTTCCAGCAGCGAGAGCACATACACCGCGGGACTGGAGAATGCTGCGAGCAGCAGTGGCCCAAGGAATGTCCTGGGGACGACACCAGGGAACTCATGGTGGTCATACTGCAAAGGAGCCAAGCAAGGGGGTGGTCAGCAAGAGGTCCGGGGACAAACCAAGACCCTCACTCATGGGCAGTGGCCTCACCTCATCTACGTCCAGCTGGTGGAAGAGCAGGTCATGTGTAGCCTGTAGGTTGAAGCTCTCCTCCACCTTGGTGTAGGGACAGGCAACAAGGTGGACAGTGGCAATAGCAACCAGCAGCCCCAGCAGCAATAGGGGCCGCTTGCCTGATGACCTCTTCCCAGCCATGGAGGCTGCACCTCCAAGTGCCTTCTCAGAACAGCCAGCTGGCAGCACCACCAGCTACACACCCTGAAAGGAAGTGCAGGACTACTAAGTTTCAGAAGCCTCGAGTCACACCTGCGAGATCTAGAGAAGGGTCAGCCTCCTCTACAGCACTCTCATAACTCCTGTGAACCTGAACACTGTTGGAGCAGAAAGCCGAAAGAAAAATCAGGCTGAAGAAGCCCACAGTCCTAACCAGCTCTCAGGTCTCCTAGAGAGAGGCCAGCTGCAGAATCAGCCTCATGCTGGGGCCAGGCAGGCAGTGGGACGCCCCTGCCCTCAAGCGGGTTGGTTCCAGGAGTCAGGTCAAACCTGCTTGGCCTCCTGAACTGGCCACAAGACACAGAGTGGGTAGCTTCAAGGTGAGGGCTGAGGGGGAGGGACACACCTGGAGGGCAAAGGAGGGAAAGCTGCCAGGGACACAGGGCACAAGGCAGCCAGAGCCACCCCCAGGGACCACAAGGAGCTTGTGGACACTGTGGAATTCGCCCGGGGCCTGGGGGACCCTGGCAGGCTTTCCCACAGTGAAACACATGCTCCCTGAAGTGGTCGCCCAAGGTCACTAACAATATGACCTTGAGGACCCTGGGAGGGGAGCTTCCCAAGGACACCTGAGAGCCCTGTGGCAGCACATAGAAGATGGGGGACAGGTGGCAAATGTAGCTTCATGTCTCTGAGTTGTTTCAAAACAGGCTTGATTTTATCCTGTCAAAACCAGAAGGATTAAGTGCTGGGCATGGTAGCACACACCTGTTATCCCAGCTATTCAGGAGGCTGAGGCAGGAGGATCATCTCCAGTTTGAGGCCAGCCTGAACTACACAGCGAGACCCAGTCTCAAAAACAAACAAACAAACAAAGAAGAATCAGAAAGCCAAAGGGGAGAGCCATAGTGCTCACTGTTAACAACACTTCACAATTAGACAGAGTTAAGAAGTCTCTACTCTCCAACATCAGCAAGCAGTGGGCCATGGAAGGGAGGAACAGAGCAGACCAGGAGGAAAGGAGATCCTACTCAGTGGGAGTGGGGAAAGGGAAAAAGGGGCCTTCAGAATTTTAGGGTGACCAAAATGGCATGCAGTTCCTGTTAGAATGATGCAACTTTTTTCCTTTCCCAAATATAAAAACTTGATACCAAGAGAAAAATCTTAACACCCAGCTAGAAATGCTGTGCACTGGACGGAGGAAGGCACTGTAGTCTATTTGCTCCCCTCCTTTAAGCTCCATAAGGGCAGGATGTCGCCTGTTCTTCCCGCCACCTGTCACCTCAGCACTGAGGACAGAGCCTGGTCCTCCCAGGAGCAGCCCAGTGGTTGACGGCCGACAAGCACACTTGGCAGTCAGGACTCACATCCTGGGGCAGGGCTGGATGCCAGCGCACAGCAGCCACTCAACAAACCAGCTGGGGAAGAAACTCGGTAAAACCTCTGGAGCGGAGACCACATCACACTAGGAATATGCTAATGCCTTTACTCCTCCAGGAATAGGGAGGCCAGAGACCACTCACACATTCCTCCCACTCTCCATTCCTCCCACTGTCGTGAAGAAAGAAAAGGTACAGAAAACAGGAAGCACTGACACCACACTTCTGAGACAGCTGTGCAAGACCTGCAGCCCAGCAGGGGCCCTGCAAGGCAAAGCCAAGCTGTGGGGTGAGAGGCTCCTGCCGGTACCCCGGCTGGGGTGGGCGTGGGCTGGGGCGGGCCTTTCTGCCGAGGACCAACGGCAGCAGTGTCAAACGCACCAGAAGACCCAGTGTAAGAAAACTCAAGCCGGAGCACGACAGGGCAGGTGCACAACACCACGGGCTGTGGAGCCACTCCGCAGGGGGCCGGCGCCCTGCTTGGTAGCTGCTGGTACTCTGAAGCAGCAGGTGCCTTGGCAGCATCCACAGGTTCAAACAGGCCCAGGCCTCGCTTTCTAATAAATGTGGCTTACAGAGTGACGGCACCTCAGACTAGGAAATGGCCTTCAAAGGGCCTCTCGGCCTTGTTAATTTGGATTCCCAGACCTCCACCAAAGTTGGTCAGATCACACATTCAAAGTACGTCTCTCAACTGGGAACGGAAACGACCTGGTGCAAATTAGACTTGTGGCCAAAGACCATACAAAACTTGGAGTTATTTGTATTTCTTCCTTCTGGTTATACTTCCCTACATCACCAACAGGAATTTTCTAAAATCCAGACAATGTACACTTTATTTTTCCTCATTTAAACTGTTTCCATGGATCAGTGAATGTCCATTACTTCAGGCACACCTGGAATTCCACATTCCGGGGCCCCAAAGATGCACTGTGCGATCGCAGGCGCAGAGCTCAGGTACTCAGGGGCAAGGCTGGTTCCCAGGGGAGAGGTCCAGGCTCCCCAGTGGAGAGATCTGGGCCCCAGGGCA